>CM062816.1:1497820232-1498022144 GCA_031772625.1 Pinus tabuliformis | reverse complement strand
CCATTGGAGCCGTGATCTGGGCGTAGCCTTTTATGAACTTCTGATAGTAGCCCATGTGTCCCCATGTGGCGCATAGTTGTTTTACACTTCACGGCGATTGCAGATTGAGTATGACAATGATCTTTGCCGGATCCACCATCAGACCTTGCTTACAAACCACATGGCCAAGCAAGTTCCTGAATGGGATGAGGAAAGTACAATTCTTTAGATTTAGTGCAATTGGTGTCATCGCAAGTATCTAGCATTAACCATAAGCTCGCGATATGTTTCTTAACCAGTCCGAATATGGTCCAGTCATCAAGATAGACTTCTAAGAACTTATGTATAAATTCCTTGAATGCAACTACCACAATGCATGAGAATATCATCGGTGCATTCTTCAGTCCAAAAGGCATCACCATATACTGAAAAAACACCATTCAGTGGCAAACGTTGTTTTACTCCTGTCCTCTTGCGTGATCTTGATCTGGTGGTACCCTGAGAACCCGTTCGTGAAGGAGTAGGTTTCCTGCCCTCCCACATTTTCTAGTACCTCATCTGTAAATGGCGTTGGGAATGGATTGTTAACAGAGGCATCATTGAGCTTCCTGAGATCCAAGCAGATGTGAATCTCACCCTTCTGTTTCTTCTCCTGCACAACCATAGGACTCACCCAGTCAAACTCCTCGACTGGTTCAATGATTCCTACCACCAACATCTTGTCCAATTCTTCACGGACCTTCACTTTGTATTTTGGATTCAATAGATAGAGTTGCTGCTTAACTAGCTTCGCATCTAACTTCAACGTTATCTTCATCAATCCTAGGTCTCCTAGGATCCCTTTTAACTCTGTGATTTTTGTTGGAAATAAATCTCGATATTCCTGAAGCAACTCGACGACCTTTTCCACCGTGGCATCATCCCAATTGTCCCCAAGTGTTGCATACTTCGGCTCTTCGTCTGTTCTGATATTTACTTGTTTCGTTTTCAACGGCATCGCGATGTTTGGATCTTTGATTTCGGGTCCGTGCACCTCATGGCTTCCTTCTGATTCTGGAATATGAATGTTTCACGGGTCGTCCTCATCATCTTCTACATGTACATTGCAACATTCCAGGGCTTGGCTCAGCTGTCGCGACCAGTTTGGCTGCCCGATTTCTTATGGTTCTAGTGGAATTTTGGAAATAGCGGCCTTCACCAGCTATAACACGTTGTCCACGGTATCCATCCATTGGTCTTCAAAGAGGAATGTTGCCAGAAACCCTTCGTGCAAGATATCCCATTCGCCTGTGCCATGTCAGAGCTCTATTTCAGTATACCAGTTCCTTGGGATGACATCCAGGGTATGATAAAATAAGTGCACCCACTCTGGTTGAGGCTCCTCGCCATAAGCTTTGGTCCATCTGATAAGGTGCATACGCGTATCATCACGTCCATCGTACTTCTCTATTATTCGTAGTTCTAGCTTCCCTAATCTTATCTTCATCGTGCTCTTGCATCTGTGCCAGTCTTCGAAAGTTCCTTCATGGGTGCCCCACCATCGTGCAGGTGTCACGCGCAGTGTCCATTTTAACACATCAAACCATTGGTGCTTTGGTACCACACTTTCGAACTTGGTCAGGAATTCATCTACTATTGTCAGCCCATCATACATCAGTAGTTCGCGGTCCTAAGCTTGAACACAATACAGCGATTTGGTCACCATATTACAGTGTAGCGTGGTTACTCCATTCAACCTATTACGCCACTACTCATCTTCTTCATCTGAATCGCCATTGCAAAATTCTACATAGCCCCATGATATTCTCCTCTGCTCCGTTGGCTTGTCCCCTTGTGGCCTATGTGAAAAAATTTTGTAGATACAATCCAATTCATTGTCCCCTTCTTCATTGCGCACCGGTTCTGTGTAGCGCGGTCCTTCGGTCAGGTTTAAGGGAACGACCATGCGGAGTGACTTCTTTTCAAATATCATCTTCCGTTGCTTTAAATTAATAACCCCATTCATGTTAGTGGCCCAGTCGATCCCTAACAGCACAGGGTAAGGGCTATTTTTCGTCCACAATTTCAATAACTTCAAAGTCCATCCAAGTACTTGTGCCATCGATATCTACCATAATTCCTTGCAGCCTTCCCATGGGCAGGATCTTTTGCTAGTTTTCCATCCGCAATTGGATAGGAGACCATTATAGTGTGGGCTTACCCATGTGCTCCCAGGTCTGTTTAGGTAGTACTTTTGCATCTGAGCCCAGGTCCAGAATGACTTGATCCATCTCATAATCGCCAATCTGTGCTATTAAGCGCATTTCCTGCCTAGTCCGCGACACATGCCTTCCCAATTTTCGGACTACGCGAGGTTCACTCCATCCTGCGCATCTATTTATCAATTCTTGTAAATATTTAACTGCCCTATTGTCGCGAAGCAATTTTATGCATGTCTCTAAGAAGGTGGTTAGCATCGAGGGTTCCCTTTCCGACTTAGGCCGACCCCTATTATCCAGGGTAGAGACTTCTGCAGAGCTCTCCCTAGTTTCCAGAGATGTCTTCTTGCCAACCCTTGCGTCTTCCTTAGTTAGGTACCCTTTAACCTCTCCTATGGTCGCGCCACTTCTCAGTAGCATGTTAACATTGGGATCTTTATCATGAGGTTCAGACCTCATCATCTACATGTTTTATGTCGTCATGGGTGGCGCTGCCCTTTTTTCATGAATTTGTGCTATCAGTGTGGGGCAATCTATCAGCTCATGATCGAATTACTCATAGTAAGGGCATGATATTTTGGTTGGGTTGGTATAATTCAGCGCGTAATGTCCAGGTCCTCCACAGTTGTAATAGATTAGTTGTCTGTGACCCCTTCCAGGCCCCAGTCTACCCTGTCCTCGTCCACATCCTTGGAACCCTCCACGCGCGATTGCCACGGCTAGATCCTGACCTCGCGCCTCAATCTGCATTCTGTAGGCAGGGGACTGGTCCATCAACAATTGATAGCTACGACAGTCTCGTTCCTCGTGGCCCACCGATCTGCAAATGTTGCAAAAGAGCTGCTGGGGGGTTTGATTGAATTTTGGCAGTAGATGACAGTTATCGGTGTTATGCTTTCGTCCCATCTGACAGATTGCGCACCAGAGCAAGTCATCGGGCTTGGCCCTGCCTGTGCCTCTGGTTGCAATGATGTTGGTCCCCCATTGCCACATAATTCGCAAAGACCGAGTAGTGATCTTTATCATACCCCTGGTTTCTGCACCTTATACACCATACTTCCTCCTGGACTTTTGGGTGAGGTGCCTAGTTCTATTTTAACTTCTTCATTTCCAGACACAAGTTTTGTATCTACACTTGGATCTGCTAAACTCCCAACCCTCCTGTAATGGAGTCTTGTGCAACCTCATCGCTATCTCCAATGCTTCCGCTTTGGTTGAGATCTTTTGTTGTGACAACATCGTCCTTAGACACCACAAACCAAGTGCAGTGCTGCGCATCTGACAGTGTCATGTTTGCTTCACGAATGGTACTTTTTAGTCTTTGATCCAGATCCCATGGGGTTTCACCAGGAACCATCATGATCTCTTTGAACCCTATGATCGACTGTGTCTCCGACTTCGGCTGGCTAAATTCTTTCTTTAGTTCGGTCTGGATTTCTGTGTTCCCGCAGTTGAATGATCGTTTGAGTACTTTATGTACCAAGTCAGCACTCGGTCCTGCTGCGCACTAACTAAGGTAGCCTTTATGATATTGTTGTCCATAATTCTGTGTGCATCCCATACTGACGTTACCATGAACCAAAATTGTTCTGGATCTTCGCTTCCTGCTCCTTTGAATACCGACAGTTGGATCGCGCTCGTCATTTTCAACTTCTGGCTTGCGTGTCGATGTTCTAAACTACTACTGCTCCTGATCCCTTCAATCTTCAACTTTCTTCTTTATAGAGTTCCACCATTCCAACATCACACACCCCTTAGTCAGATTCTGATCCTGGCAATGAAACCATTTGTTGGCTTATATGGGCCTGACCCAGGTTCGGAAGAATTATTTAGCCAAACAAATCCCACAGCTACCGGCCCTTTTGGCAACAGCTCGCGGTGCATGGACTGAGGTCTCACCCGAGGTAGCAGGGGAGGGTGTTGGAACCAGGTTTCCACACCCTTGGGATGTCTAGATGTGGTATGGAGATTTCACACACCCTTCTGCAACCTTTTGCTGCTCTGCTTTTGCACAGATTTGAACCAGGGCTACTTCGCAATATTACTTACTTAGAGTGTTATTATAGAATAGATCTATTTGTGAGGATCTTTAAGCAAACATTTAATCAAGATACCCAGTGCACGCACTTAACAGAGTTACAGATTTTCATTAACCCAGAACATAATCATGTGCATACATAATCAACAGAAGCATCAATCATAAGTTAACCAAATCTGCAATAGCTCAGATTAACACAGTGTTCCAAAATCAACTTATCTTTATTTCCACATTATCCCTGATACATCCAGATCTACCTTGCGAACTCAGCTGGAGGGGTCTATGCACACAGCTGCAGACTCTACCAGGCCTCTGTGCACACAGCTGTAGAGCCTCTATCCACTACCCAAACCCTTAACTTGGACTTATAGACACGTAGACAACCTTTACAGACCCATAACACTATAATTCATCTTCTTTCCAAAAATTGCCCCCTATCCTTAGAGCCCCACTCTATTTATACCTTCCCCTCATCCGAGAACCATGGGTAGGCCGACCTACTCCCTATTATTGTATATTGTTTCTTGGGTAGACAACCCTTTGACTTCACCTTTTACACTTTGTGCTCCACATATTGTGGAGTTTTACGATATTTTTATCCTAACTTCTAGGCTCTCTAACCCAAAACTGTTACGCGGGACCTCCGCTATCCAACAAGAAATCATACTATGTGAAGACAAAACTGTAAGGAAATCAACATCCTTTACCTTCCCTTTCGAATTGGAAAGAACCGATGAGGGTTGCTCATCATCTGTTGTTGGTGGTTCGCTGTCTGTCTTGGCGCATTCCCCAACTTCCATTCTGACATACCCAAGTGCTGCCTGACGGGGTAATTCCTTTACTTCGATGGGGTTGATAATGCCTTGGACATTAGTGCCCAAGCCTTTTCCTTCATACCCCATTTTCTTCAACAGTTTGGAGCCAATTCCTATGGTATGATTCTCAAAAACAGCGAAATCATCATCAAGAAACATACATGAAGATGGAGAACTACATTCTACCTCACATGGGTCACGCTACAACTTTTCCAAGGCCTCGTCCTTAGCTTGCAGTTGCAATGAAAACTCTATTTTTCCTCTTTCTCTTCACGTAGAACCATCTTCAATTCAGTGTTCTTTGTTTGAAGATTCTGGTGGCTGTGATTCAGTTCTTCCATGGCCTCTTTTGTAGCTCGTAACTGAAGCTATAATCGCTCCTTTTCCTCTCTCTCTTTTTGTAGAGCTTCATACATTATTTCCACCCTTTTGGAAATTTTGAGCATGGTCTCGTTCATCACTTTTTCATCCTCTGTCGCTTCACATTCCATTGTTCAAGCTTGCAATTTACATCCATGCAAAGACCGCTCTGATACCTAACTTGATCCAAGTTGACTCAACTCCCTGATTTAACGAAGATCTTTTACTTTCATGATGTTTTTATAATTGCATTTAAAATAGAATAATTGAACATATATGCTTGACGTAACGAAAAAGGAACTTGACAAGAATCAACGACATAATACACAAGAAGTTGATAATAGAGTTCATACAGGAGGGACTATGTCTCCAGGCCCCAGTGTCAAGATGGTGTAGGTCGCTGCATTAAGTGCTGGAAAGAGTGATGATGTACATGCATGTGTTTTCTCTATCATACAAGGAATATTCCCTCACACAGGAGTGGCTCCAACAGATGTTCCACTGCAGGAACTCTCATTCAAAAAGGACTCCTATCAGTGTGACATAATTTCACATATGACAATAATGAGCATCCCACCAACATGGCATCAAAGGGATCTCAATTTAGACATACATGGTGACAACATGAGTATCTCGTCAACATGACGACAAAGGGATCTCAACAACAACATGACAAGAAGTACATATCACAGATGATTATGCATCACATCAAGCAAGAATCATGAAACAAGTAAGAAAACAAGATCCCACATCAAACATCAAACAGGGATCTGTGTAGCACAATGCATATCATAGCAAAAAGAAGTACATGAACACACTGCATATACCTCACATCCTGGGGCCATCTAAGGCAAAGGATGTCAAACTACTGAAGCTGGCCGTACCATCAATCTTGCAGTGTTGAATCTCATGGAATGATTGCTCACACATTGAATGCTGACACATGCACTCCACTTTGAAAAATGGCAAAATGATGAAATGATCAAATGGAAAATGTGAAAGCACCATCAAATTTGTGGCATCAAATAGTGCAAAATCAACTGTAAAATTTCTTAATTCTGAGAATGTGAAAATCTGGGGCTTAAGGAATCTTTTAGATTCCCCTAGATTCCTCAAAGATTCCCTCCTCTGAGTCATCTAAAAATCTGCTGCTCAGATCAAAACTCTGACTGTGCCATCAGATTCGTGTTTCTGAGAGGTGTAAGATCATCTTAAAATTTGTCCAATTTGGACATTGCAATAATTTCGCCCTCTTGGAAATTTGGCCCAATCATGGTTCCGCCCGTGCTTTTTCCAGAATCATGGTTCCACCTACAAAACAATTAAAGAAATGTGCCTCGGTTTTAACATTGTCCTTGGCCTCCATTTTGATCTACATAATGGGGTTTTGTTCCTCCATTTGGCGCTTCTATTCTCCCCCTCCTTGCTGTGGAAATGAATTGAGCTTAAGTATTTTACATTGGGTAGATAAACCAAGGAATAGGCCGTTGGCCTAATGGTAAAAATTAGGAATGAAAAGCATGGGGTCAAGGGATCAAATCTTGCCCATGCCAACCCTGGCGCATTTTGTTTTGTTTTTTGTTGTATTTAAAACGACATGCATTTATGGGTAACCGTTATATGTTTCAAATGGGGCGTGGTTTGGTTGAGTCGTTATGGCGCGTTGTATTAAATGGGTTGCGTGTGAGGGTGCCTGGGAGGCGGGCCGACCACACCAGACAGGTGGGTTCAAGCCCCGCCACCCACAACCCAAAGGTATTTCATTTAATGTGGTTGGGTCTAGTGGGGTCATGGCCACCAGTCTGTTTAAATATATTTGTTATATGGTGTAGTTGGGCGGCGGGGTTCATGGCCCGTCGGTCCTTTAATAATTAAAATATGTTTTTAATTATAGCTTTTGGATCTGACGGAGGTGGCGGGGGTCATGGCCCACCACCTATTTAATATTTTTTTATGAAAATAGTGGCATTTTTCAAATCTTTCAAAAATAAGGGATATTGGGCAATTTAACGCGGCCACAATTTCACCCACTTTTGGGAGGTAGATTTCATGCCCCGGGGTTGGTCAAATTGTAGGACACTTAAACCTGGCCCACAACCCAACTTTGACCAAAACTTTGATTGGCTTTTTCTCCCTCATATGAACTCGGATTAATGAACTATTCACACCGTTGCGATCAGGATGACAAGATCTACGCTTTGGTCCTGGTTCGAAATCATTCTGGTCACTTCAATTTTTGAGCTTCCATAAACCCTCTTTGTCCTGTGTGTGTCTCTAGAGCCACCTAGATTAAACATGCAACAAAGTTTACATCATTTGAATCGTATTTGGTTCCCTCGTTGGCTTGTTCATATGATAACTTTGAAATTTGAGGCTTAGTGTTAACTTGTCCTCTAAAGTAGTTTTATAGGTCATAGAGTTTCTCTAGAGACACCACACGTTTTGGCATAGTATTCCCTTTCGTTGCTTCAACTGCTTCCTGCAAAGCCTTATCATGCTCATCTTCTTCAATGGCCATATATTTAAACATGTCTTCATTGCGGATAAAATGCAGTATCTGTTGGTTGTCAGTAAAAACACGAACGTTAGTTACGTTATTGGACACATTGGTTTATACATAATCTCTATAGAAAAAACATCTCTTAAAGGTTACATCCTATCATTTGCATTAGATAATGTGTTCCCAACATCATTACAAATTTTACGAACAAAAATAATATTAAATGCTTTAAAATAAGAAATAAGTTTCCATACCTCTTGTTGGTGGTTATTCAGAGTTGGTGAAACACAGTGGATAGTATTCCATAGATGATGGGTGACAACCTTTGAATCACCAATTACCTTAAACATCTCCACCTTGAGGTTGATGGATTTATTTAGTCACAGTACAAGTGCTTCATATTTAGAAATATTGTTTGTGCACCCGAACTCTAAGCGACATGAAAAAATGTACCACTTGTTATGTGGTTATATGAGAACACAACCAGCTCCCGAGCCATCTTGAGTCTTAGAACCATAAAAATACAAAGTCTAAAAATCAGTAGCTATTAAGATATTTCCTATACTATTACTATGTAAATCTATATTACAAGATTCATATGCACCAGTTGGACTACAAGGAAGGAGATCCAATGGTGTATCTGATGGAACGGTTGATGGTTTCACTTGATAAAACATGTGATCAACGTCTAATGTTTTTTCCAAAATAATGTCTCCAAATCTAATTAGCTCATACGACCCTCAAGCAACGTCATGGTATATTTCATGTAGGGCTTGCTTTCCACTCGAATTTAATTGTTTCTACCCTTATAAGGAAGACATAAGTGTGTCTAGTCTATTGAAAAATATCCTTATAGCTTACTGGGTCATTCTATGCTCAAAAGTAAATTGTACACTTCGGGAATGTCTGCAATAACAAGGTTAATGCATTGTTGTACTCTATGGTCTGATGAGAAATGATTAATAACATTGTTGAGTTCAGCAATTTCATGGACTAGTGATTTGTCCAGTTGTATGATTCGTGCATCTGTTTTATCCCATTTAACAATGATTTTATTTACAACAGATAATGGAATTACATTTGCAAATGCACCCAAATCAACCAAACAATTATGGAAATTGTAATAAAGGTTTCAAAAGTTAGGAGAAAAGGGGGGCACAAAATATTAGTGCTTAATTTACAACATTAACCATCAATTCAAGAATACCAATAAATTTACCTTACATAGTGTTATAGTCGCTCCAACAACACCCAAACTTTTTATGGATATCCCAAAATTTCGGATGCCCCTCTACTTTCTTCAAGCCATTAATGTTATGATGTGGATTTCAATTGGTCAAACCCCCTTGACCCATTCCTATCAAACCCTACCTATTCTCGCACTTAAGAGTTTTATGCTATACTTTTTCTCCTATATTTATCTCCAAGGTTGATCACATTGATGCATTAGGGTTTACAAGAGTACCTCATCTCAATAACCTCACCCTGCATTGGTCCTCATCCCTTTCAAACTCATTAAGCTTTGATCAAGTTGAAATTTTTATAATGTGTTATTAAACATTATTTATGCATTGACAAGGGATGAGCATATATTTGTAACATTGAAGATATTCCACATGTGTCCTTGTGCCTTCAAATGCATTAGTTTTTGGGAAAATGTTGTCATTCTCATACACCCTTGAAACCGTAAGTCATCATAACCAAATTTTTAATCATTTTCAGTCTAATCATTACCTTTAGAATGTATTTCAATATGCATTGTATATAATGGCTTCATGTCAAGAGGCACACTACATAATTATCAAGGCTATTCACATGCTTGAGTATCAATCCCATCATGCATGAGGGATTAATTCTTTGGAGCTTTTTTCCTCTTTTACCTATCCTAGGTTTATTTTGAAATCATAAAACTAACATATTGATACATTGGGTTATGCAGGGTTGCAAACAACTACATTAAAACACATAATGCCACATATGTTATTGTGCTAAGAACACCCACTAGCCCCAAAATGTGTTTGAATGACACGTTGGAGGGATATAACATTGGTGTAACAAGAGCACCCATATGCTAAGAAATCCAACCCATGCGACAACTAAGAAATGGTTCCACTCACAACCTACAAAACCCATACAACGACAGTCATGTTGACATACAATGTGATAAAAGCGTATTTCCATGCATGAGGGTATAATAATGCAACTTTGTGTGAGTAGAAGCACACACCTAGAGATGTAAAGGCGATAGTGGTTATGACTTATAAATAAATACTTCGCAAAAGGATCAAGTGAGCTCACCTTATATATATATGTGTGTGTGTGTGTGTGTGTGAGTTGATAATATTAATAAGGTGTGAACTTCAAATAATAGTAAAGTGTGGAGTACATTAATAGAAATGCACTAAAGTTGTCAAAGGGTTGCATTAGAAGATGCACATAATAATACAAGATGATGGAAGACCCACCATGGATTCAAAGATAAGGATGTGCAACACAACATTGAGGATAAAATTATATACTGTTAATGAATCAAAGCATTGTAAAATGCATGGGAATCTTGGTGGTGATAGTTATACAGTTGTTTCGAGAGTAAAAGGGTAATACCACCACCATTTGTGCACAAGGTGGAATTTTACAAATACATCTATATGAAGCGTGCATGAGAGTGACAACAAAAAGGCACCGAGAGCATTCCAAGGAAATATACGAAGAGTAATAATGACATATATTGATAGAATCACAACCATTGTTAGTGCAACTGGAGCTTCAAAACCCTGGTATATTGGTACAACATCGTGCTCGAATTTATGGCAGTGGAAATGCTTATGAAATTACTGTAAAGGGATTCATGTCTTATGCATGATGGTCAACATACTTACTGGAAATGTTGGGATGGAACTTTACTCCATATGTGCTTGAAAAGAAAAATCTCAACTATGTGAGACTCTTCATAAGAGCATGCGTAGTGACCTCAGTATAATATCCTTTGATAACGCTGATGATATTGGAGGAAATATCTTGTCTGCCTCACTAACTGAGTTCGATGAGCTACAAATCACAAAGAGAGTTCTAGTTCTGAAGAGTTACAATTCATCATGAAGCAATTGATGGCATTTTTATGCATCCTGATCACTTAGATTTGGTACCATATTGTGTTTGAATAAGAGGAGGATGCCGAAAAAATGTGACCTAGGCGACTAGGTCTGAAATCACATGACCTCCTCCCAAGTCGCATTTCTTACCTACAACCAGCTCCAAAGTTCGAAATGTGCCTTGAGGAAGAAATCAAGAGATGTGACCTATATATAACATGATTGTGTGACCTCATTAAGTCATATTTGTTGGAGATCTCATCTACCTGCACCTCCTAGACCATGCTACTAAATTGTAGGGTCACAAGGTCGCAGTTGAAAATCCAATAGTTTATGCAACCTACGATCTTCTGAAACTATGCAACCCCACTCTCTCAAATGTAATTGCGGTTATCCATTCCAGAAAGTTGCAAATTGCATAATTGACTCCTTAACCTCACTCCCTGGAGATGTGACTTATGTTGTGAAAGAACTACAATTATGCCATACCACAGGTCACACTTGAGATTCATAGTGTGACTCCCATTTAAGGTGTTAGGATATTCCGACACATAGGAAATAGTTAAGTATAACTTGGTCTAGTGTAGAGTTAGGTAAATTGTGTTTCTTTACTATGTACATTTGTAACTTAAAATCTGATGGTCATGATATGTTCTAGACATGAAGTGATCCGACGGTTCATTCTCTCCTCGGTATTACTGACACTTGATCGGTGGCTTAACAGCCAATTGGTCCGTGATCTCTATTTAAAGAGCATAGAGGGTTATTTGTATGGTAACCGTTCATGAGAGAAGCTTATGTAAATTTCCTTTCTTTTATTAATAAATTTCCTGAGGTAGCCGCGTTGGCTTAGGTCGTAGACTGTTTCCCTCTTTGAGGGTTTTAACCACGTCAAGAATACTGGTGTATTGACCGTGATCTGTTTGTGAGTAGTGTCCTATGGTGTTCTATCTGAGTAACTTAACTTGTAAATTTCTACATGGTATCAGAGCTATTTGAGGGTTGCATCCATTGGTGATGCAAATCGGAAGCTGGTACAGCTGCATCCGACTATCATTTCCTATATCTACTATTTTTTACCACTTTCGGGCCGAGAGGACTGCTCTTTTTTTTTAGGAGCATCTGAACCCTTTTTAAAGATCTTTTTCAAGTAAGTGCACACCCCAAAGCTTCAGTGGCCAAAAAAAAAGAACCCCTTCCTCCTTTCTAAAAATTACTAACCTTTTAAACTAGCTCACTTGGTCCAAAGTTACTTTATGAGAATAGAGGTCTTGGGTTCAAGTATTTCTTTTTTCCTTTTGTTGAGTTACTTTTTCAAAAAGCACATGTAACTTATGTTTTAAAGTTACTTTATGTAAAAGTGTTCTCACCCATTATAAAAAGTGAGTCACTTATAATTCTAAAGTCTCTTTATCTTTTATTTAAGTTACAATTTAGTGAGTAGCTCATAAAGTACCATTGTAAAAGTGACTTTCACTTATTTATAAAAGTGGGTCACATAAAATCTTTTTTAAAGTGAGCTAATTAGATTAAGTTTAGAAAGGGGGAGGGAAGATTTTTTTTTAAATATAACATTATCATTCACTTCCGCACATTCACGCACTTCGTCAGCATCTTCAACAACTTTTCTTCCAAAAGCCATAACTTCTTCATCTGGAAGCCGTCTTCAGAGCCAGTTTTTTTAATCTGCCTAATTTTTCAAGATCTTTCCATTGGAACACTTAGTTTCAACATCTATAGCTTAAGTTTCTATTAAAATGGAAAGTTCTTGCCAAGTTATTCTTGATAGCACCAACTACTTCCAATGGTGGTCCTACATTGTGAATTTACTTAGAAGTAAATGTCTTTACATAATAGTCTCAGGCCAAGAAACTAAACCTAAAGATGAAGATAAGGTAGCCAAATGGAAAAATAGGCAAGATCAAGCATGTGAGTTAATAGGGATGTCTATTTCTCCAGACCTTAGATTCCATATCGCAGAACATGATACCCCTAATGAAGTAATGAAACAACTCACTAAAGTTTTTGGAATTAAAAATGAAATTAGATCCCATCAACTCGAAAATGAGTTGCTTACATTGGACCCCAATAATTTTTCTTCCATTGAAGATTTTTTGTCCAAGTTCAAGACCCTTAGACTTCTGTTGGAAGGTGTTAAGGTTAATAAAGAAGATGGTAGCCTTATTTATTCCATTCTTACTAAGTTGGGACCAACCTACTCTGTGTTTGTTTCCACCTTTAATTCTACTAGAGAAGCATTTATTTCTCAAGGACAAGACTACAAGTCCCCCTCTTTTGATGCCTTTTGTGATTCTTTAATAAGAAAACAAGAAAAAATCTTACATATTGGTCTTCTTAATCTTGGAAACTCTTCTAAGAAAGCCTTAGCTGCCCAGCAGCAACCAAATTCAAAGAATCCTAAGAAGCAGTATCCTAAAAAGAATGGTCCTAAACCAAACAACGGTCCTAAGCAATTTTAGTCTCAAAATGAAAAATCAATTCAACAAAATGATAAGGAAAATAAAAACAAAGGGAAGAAGACTGATAGACATTGAAACTTTTGTAATCGAAATGGCCACTTAGAATCCAAATGCTTTAAGAAGATGGAAACCTTGGAAGCAACAATGAAGAAGCATGAAATCAATTTGGAGCACTCTTCAAATTCAACTTCATCTTCAGGAATTGCACTTTCTGCATGTGGTTGTCAAGCATCTTAGTCTGGTTATGCACTAAATTTATCTTCTTCTTCTCATTCTTATGAGTGGCTCATTGATTCTGGAGCTTCTTATCACATGGAAAAAAACAAAGCCATGTTTTCTTCTTTAAATTATTGTAACACCAAAAATATATATGTTCGTGATGATAGATCTCTTAGTGTTGTAGGGACTGGAACTATTCATCTAGACAATGGTCAATTCAATGATGTATTATGTGTTCCAACCTTATCCTACAACCTTCTATCTGTATATCAGATAACTCATTCAGGTGAAGGTAAAATCATTGAATTCTCACCTCATGATGTTATAATTAAGGACCTAAGAGATCTTAGACATATTTTAGCTACTTAGTCTTAATTTTTGGGCAGAAGAAATTAACTGTGCAAATTACATAGTAAATCACACTCCTACTAAGATTTTAAAGAATGTCACTCCAAAATAAGCATGGACCTCGATTAAACCAGATGTAAGTCACTTTCGTGTTTTTGGATGTGAATCATGGGCCCATATTCCAGATGAGAAACATAAAGCTTTAGAACCTAAGAGTGAAAAATGTATTTTTGTTGGATATTCTGAAGATGTCAAAGGATATAGACTTATTCCACTTAAGTCCAAAAATTTTATCATTAGAAGAGATGTAAAGTTTGCTGAAAATATATCGGCCTACGAGCCTAGTTCGACGAATATGCCACCTCTCTCTATCCCTTCTACTTTTGAAAATATTTCTTCTTCAGATGATGACAGCAAGGATGAAAATCCTCCCCCACCTTCTCAAGATCCTCCTTCAGCTCCTCATCTTCTAAAATGGGTCCATGCTACTCAGGATGCAACAGGTGCTCTTGCAGGTGATCCTATAGATTAGCGACGTACACGTTCTCAGTTCGATAGAGCCTCTTCTTTACTAGCTCAAGCTCCAGTGAATTATGGTCCTAACACCTTTGCAGAAGCTTCAAGCCATCCAGATTGGGATGTGGCTATGAATGAAGAATATCGTTCATTATTGGGAAATGATACATGGGATCTTGTTCCTCTTCCAAAGGGACAAAAACTTGTTAGATGCAAATGGGTTTACAGAAGCAAGTATGGACTAGATGGAAAAGTTGATAAACATAAAGTTCGTCTTGTTTCTAAGGGTTTTTCACAAGTTGAAGGCGTTGACTATACTGAAACCTTCTCCCCTGTTGTCAAAATGAACTCTATCCGCCATGTTCTTTCCCTTGCTACCTCTTTCAAACGGGAAGTCCATCAAATGGATGTTAAATCTGGCCTTTTGCATGGGGACTTGCTTGAAGAAATATATATGGAACAACCTCCTAGTTTTATACACATAGACTTCATCCTTGTATGTCAGCTTAAGAAATCCCTTTATGGTCTCAAGCAAGCCCCTCGAGCTTGGTATGCCAAAATGGATAGCTTTCTTTTAGATACTAGCTTTTCTAGGTGTCATTCTGACAATACTGTCAACACCAAGAAAGTGGGTAAGTCTCTTATCATTCTTGTTCTTTATGTTAATGATCTTATACTTACTGGTAGTGATCCCAACATTATAAACCATGTGAAGTTCAGCCTTAAAAAGCAGTTTGAAATGACAGACTTAGGACACTTGCATTATTTTCTTGGTCTTCAAGTCTTGCAATCCAAGGAAGGTATTTCCCTTTCTCAGTCCAAGTATGCCTGTTATCTTCTACACCACTTTCACATCGAAGACCATAAGCCATCCCCTTATCCCTTTCATTCTGGAGGGAAACTTTCAGTCACTTGTACTTCCCTTGAAGTTGATGCAACCTTATATCGTTAGTTTGTAGGAAAGCTTTTGTACCTAACCCATACCCGTCCTAACCTTTCCTTTGTTGTTGGCCTTATTGCTCGGTTTATGCAATACCCACATGAAAGTTATTGGAAAGAAGCTAAAATAATACTTCATTATGTTCGAGGTACAATTCAGTTTGGTATTCATTACAGTGCAAAAGCATCTCCTTTATTTGTTGATTTCATTGATTCTGATTAGGCTGGTGACCCTGATGATTGGAAGTCTTCTGTAGGTTATGTCTTCTGACACAGGGTTACCCCTGCTTATACCCACAATATGCATGTAAAATGCATAAACACATCTATCCCAAGTGTTTAACTCCCAAAGGAATCAAATCTTCAACCATAAACAACGAAGGCCCTATTCAACAGTTCCTTTATATCGGAACCCAATCACCCTGCTTAAACCTCCTATCGGGACTTTAAACCTCCTTGTTGACCTTCATTATCCCTTTTATTAAGCCTTCCTCAATCTTTCTTATCAGGACTTTTAAAACCCTTCATAACCTTTATAAAACCTTCAATTGGTGCTTAATTCATTATAAACCCTTTATCTTTTATAATGGTTGACTTATATAGGAAACTTCACATATTTGCACTTAATCCTTTATAATTCATTTACAAAGGAAATACACGCAAAACACACCTTTCCGCCTTGGTACAGTCTCTGTATAGTTCTCGAGGTTACCTTTATCACAATCGGGATATCGTGCCTCCGCAGCACACCACATATATATATCATCACCCCTCCGACTCCGATATGTGACTATCGGAATTGTTAACATCACCTTTTACATTAAATGACTCGGACACACACTTTAAGGAATACTAAGGAAACACATTGAAACTCTGCTCCGAACAGTATAAGCGGACCTCAACTTTATCATCAGGTCCGCAACTTTAGTCGCTCTGCAACGCTGCTCCGATCTTCGATTACCGATCGGCTCGATCGGCACTTATCAGCGATATCGATATCGACATATCTCTATGTCCCATTCCATTATCGCTGCCATTTGACTTTGCTGAAATGTGATCACCGATCAATCTTGACCGTCGATCTAGACTCGATCCGACAGTTGACGTTTGATCGCGCAATCACTTATCACCATACCTTAAGGTCTTCGGCCCGCCTTCTTATAACAATCCACCGATGCAATTATAAAAGATCTATGTTCTGACAATTAGATTTGGATCGTTGATCTCACAGATCTAACGACTCCTATGCAACCATATTTCACTTCTTGCCTATCTCTTTACTTAGATTTTTTCCGCCATTTCCAATGTTTTTTGTGGTTTTCAGGTTTTCCAAATGTTTTGCCTTATGCTCTTCTACTGCTCAATTCATTCCCGCTTGAGCTTAACTCCTCATGCTCCTTTGATCACTGTCCTTTTGGAATTTACTTGATCCTTTGAATGGATTCAAAGATCCATTACGAACCTCTGTCTCGTTCTTCTTCTCTGTGTAGTTCTTCAGAACTCTGCCTTCTGCTTCTGCTGCTCAACTACCTCTGAGCATTACTCTTCTGTGAAATCTCACTTCGTTATTTCACCCCAAAGATTCACTCTATTTCCTCAATTGGATTCAAAGACCCGTGATTATTCCTCTGAATCATTCTCTCCTCTGCGCATTCTATAGAACTCTGACTGCAACCCCTGTTAGAGTACCTACAACTTCATATATCATTCAGTCATTAAATACTCATTTCACATACTAACACAGTTATGGAATAATCCATTGTATATATAAATATGAACAAATGATACATATCGAGACTCTCTGTCTCTCACAGGCCTGTTCTTCAATATTAGTGGCCTCCTCCCTCACTCTGCCCATAGGCTTACATTTATGCCAGAAAGTTCTGTTGAACTACTTCTAGTTCAAGTCCTAGATCTACTGAACTGACTCCAAAATGTTCTCTGTCCACTTCTAGTTCAATTAATTCCTAAAAGCTCTCTCCCGTTCCTCGAATCAAGAGACTGCTTTAAGATTCCTAATTGACTTTTACCTCTTTGTTTTTATTAACCACTCTTGTTTTCATTTATTTGGGAGCATTTACAACTTCCTCTCATTATCTAATTAATTTCTATTCTATATACTCAAAAGCCAAATATTACATTAATTCATCACTTAGGAATCCAACTTCCTTAAAATACATGTCCCCCTATGTCTACTTAATTACAATGATTTTCTCTTGGGTTGAATGCTCCTGCATCAGACTCCCAAAGTAGAAAATATTCATGATCTCCTGATCATGTGTCTTCTGATCTTTGTTTAACTGGATCCATACTTTGTTTTGTAACAACCCAAATGTCTTGTTCCTTTGTTTTTGTTGTACTTCTGTTGTCTTTTGCTCCATGTTCTTCTTCTTGTCAATCATGTTCATACTCTGATTGATCATTTCTCCTGCTGCTATCATTTTCCTCCCTATGGCCTGATTCATCATCAGCTGCCACATTTCTTCAATCTCTGTCTCCAGTTTATCCTTGGACTAGTCCATATTCTACCCCTTACTTCTTCCTATTTCTCTTTGTTTCAGGTTGTTGTTGTTGTCCACTAACTCTTCAAACTATTGTTGGTTACTTTTACTTACTACCTCCATTTCATCCTTACCCTCTTTCATGATTATTTCTGTCTGCATTGAATCATAACTTTCCAACATTTTCTCCAGCAATTGAGCATCTCTGTCCCATGGATTAAATTCTTCCATAGAAATTTATTCTTTCATTTTTATTTGGCTGCTCATCTGTGTCAAATTTCTTCCAGCATCTGCAACAAAACCTGCACTCACAAAACACTTGTTAAAATAAAAAATATAAGGCTTCTATGCCTTATCTTCCTTTGGAAACAATTCAGTTTGTTGCTCTATTTCTTTCTCCTTTGTCAGCTCATCAGTATGTTGTTTTGAATTCTCAAATGAACTCATGAGACTGTCAACTAGTCTCTTTCCCACACCATCTTCTTCAATGATATCTCTCTGCTTTTTTTCATAGTAGTGAACTCCTTTTGCAGTGTCAAATTGTTGAACTTCCATTACCATCTCCTTTTTCTTATGATTGTCATTCATGACAATGTTTTTGTCTTCTTTTTTCAGCAATCTATCTTGAACATCTATCCTCTATTTTTCAACTCCCTTCTTTGAAAGTATGACTTTCTATATAAATCAATAATTTCAATTGGAGTAGATTTTGGAAATTTCAAACAATTCTCTACCTTCCTTTTGCTAAGTCTTTTGCATAGTGTTCTTCTTCCTTAACATCCTTCAGTAGATGTCCTTCTCTTTTTCTGACTGTCTCAATAGCTTCCATGGCTATTTCCACTGTGTCTATCATCATGGTGAATTGATGATCCTTTACTATGTTTTAAGCTAACATAGTCTCTTCTTCAAGTTTTCCTTTAATCTCTTGTTGTTTACCTTCTCCAAGAGCTATCCTTGTCTCACCATCTACATTAATATTCTCTTGCATTTGTTTTTCATCAGTAACATTAATCAAACTCAATTGATTACCCTTCTGAGACAATATTCCTTCATTCTTTATCAGAATAAGATCTTGATTCTTCATCTCTATGACAGCTTCTACAGACTCATCCATAGACTTTTTCTTCTGTATGTAGTCAAATTCTTCTCCTTCTGAGAACTTTTCTTTGTCACCTTTTACTTCTAGATCTTCATCTACTCTGAAGATATCTTTAAAAGGCTGCTTTTGTCCCGCAATACCTGCCATTATATACAAACTATCAGTTTTAAAAACATGAGACCTTGTGGTCTCACTTGATGCTTTAGTCATCATGTCTCCTTGATGTTCCAAGTTCTCTTTATGACTCATAAATTCTTTGATGGTCTCCTCTTCAATCTCCTCAAGCCCTTCACTTGGTTGCTTGATATCTTTGTCCAACTGTATATGAGACCTATCTATCTCATCTTCTTCCAAAACAAAATCTAGATTTTGCTTGTCTTCTTCCTCCTTTATGACAATATCAACAAATTATCATTTACCTGTTTCACCTGCAATCATACACAAATTATCAAATTTAAAACCATGTGACCCTTTGGCCTCACTTGAAGGTTCAGTCTTCAAGTCTTCATCTTCACTCATAATTTCACCCTCAGTCAACATCTCCTCATGTTGTTTTGAACTATCCAAATAGTCCATGAGATCTTCACTTGATCACCATTCTTTATCTTTAGTGTAGTCTTCACTTTCCCCCAGAATTTCTCCCTGTTCTAGTTCACAAATGGACTCTTCCATTTCCAACTCAACTTCTTTGAGCTTTTCCATCAAGCTCTCCACTTGCCTCTCTTGTAGTCTTCTATGTAGCTTAGACCACTTCACTGCCTTTTTCCTCAAGGCCCAACCTTGTCTTTGGCTTTCCTCCAATATCCTTCTTAATGCATTGAGTTGTTCTTTTAACTCTGCAATCTCTTTATCAATTTCCTCTTGACTCATCCTCTTGCCATTTTCCTTGGCAGTATTCTTCTCATATCTTCTGTTGTGGCTTCTCTCTGAACCTCTGCTATGACTATCAGTAGCCATATTCTTTTCTTCTTTCTTCATGAGATCCTCACTCACTCACTATGATCTACATTAAAACCTCTACAACAACAAGTCCTCCTTGTTGCAACTTACCTCTCCAAGCTTTCCTCTGTACTTTGTATTTTAGCAAGCTCTGGGTTCTCTATCTCTGGAACCTCCTTTGAGCACTTCTCTATGTTCCTTCTAGTCTTCAACTCATCTGCACTTCTCAAGAACACAACTGTCCTCTTTTATTTCAATCACCATGAAATACTTGGTTATGACCACCTCTTCTTTCACTTAGAAAGTCTTACTAGCTTCCTTCATCCCTTAGAAATTCTACCCACATCCTCTGTGGAATCACCTTTGTGATTTGCAACAATACCTCTGTAGTAACAAGTCTCCTTCTTGCTACATATTCCTCACTAATCTTCTCTCCTTTGAGCTCAGTCTCTTAACATTTCTTTGGTTCTTTCCTTTGGAACCAATTGAGCACTCCTTGCTCTATATTGTTGCAAACTTCTCACCTTCTTATGTTGTTATATGTGCATCAATGTACAAACACACATTCTCAAATCAAAACAAAACAGAACATATCACCTCACCTTCAAGATCTCTACATGATGTTGTTCCACCATTCCACCTGTACTTTGAATGGATTGTCCTCTATCTCTTGCATTTGCAAGTTTTGCCACACATCACCTTTGTGTGCCTACTTTCTGTCAGATTAGAATCTAATCCTTCCTTGCCTGCATAAACATCTTTGACACATAACTTTGTTCTCAATTCTTTCACATAGAATTTCTTTCTTCTATTTTAACACAAATTGTTTCAATTACAATTCTGCTCCGATACCACTAATGACACAAGGTTACCCCCGCTTATACCCACAGTATGCATGTAAAATACATAAACACATTTGTCCCAGGTATTTAACTCTCAAAGGAATCAAATCTTCAACCATAAACGGCTAAGGCCGTATTCAACAGTTCCTTTATATTGAAACCCAATCACCTCGCTTAAACCTCCTATCAGGACTTTAAACCTCCTCACTGACCTTCATTGTCCGTTTTATTAAGCCTTCCTTAATCTTTCTTATCAGAACTTTTAAAACCCTTAATAGCCTTTATAAAACCTTCAATCGACGCTTAATTCATTATAAACCCTTTATCTTTTATAATGGTGGACTTATATATGAAACTTCACATATTCGCGCTTAATCCTTTATAATTCATTTACAAAGGAAATACACGCAAAACACACCTTTCCACCTTGGTATGGTCTCTGCACATTTCTCAAGGTTACCTTTGTCACAATCAGGGTATTGCACCTCTGCGTCACACCACATATATATATCATCACCCCTCTAACTCTGATATGCGACTATTGGAATCGTTAACACCACCTTTTAGATTGAATGACTCAGGCATGCACTTTATGGAATACAAAGGAAACACATTGAAACTTCGCTCTGAACCGTATAAGCAGATCTAAAAAAATATACACCTACATTCATATATATCATCGGGTCCGCACCTTTAGTCGCTCCATAGTGCTGCTCCGATCTCTGATTACCGATCGGCCCGATCTCCAATCACCGATCAGCACTTATCGGCGATATCACTATCAGCATATTGTTATGTCCCATTCCATTGCCACTGCCATTTGACTTTGCCAAAATGCGATCGCCGATCAATCTTAACCATCGATTTGGATTTGATCCGACGGTTGACGTTTGATCATGCAATCGCTTATCGCCATACCTTAAGGTCTTCAACCCGCCTTCTTATAACAATCTTCTGATGCCATTATAAAATATCTTTGTTCTGGTGATTGGATATGGATTGTTGATCTCACAGATCTAACGGCTCCTGTGCAACCATACTTCACTTCTTGCCTATCTCTTTACTTAGATTTTTTCCGCCATTTCCAATGTTTTCTGTGGTTTCCGAGTTTTCCAAAGGTTTCACCTTATGCTTTTCTGCTACTCAATTCATTCCCGCTTGATCTTAACTCCACATGCTCCTTTTATCACTATCATTTTGGACTTTACTTGATCCTTTGAATGCATTCAAAGATCCATTAAGAACCTCTGTCTCATTCTTCTTCTCTGTGCAGTTCTTCAGAACTCTGCCTTCAGATTCCGCTGCTCAACTACCTCTGAGCTTTACTCTTCTGTGAGATCTCACTTCGTTATTTCACCCCAGAGCTTCACTCTGTTTCCTCAATTGGATTTAAAGACCCGTGATGATTCATCTGAATCATTCTCTCTGTTATCACTCAGGTTGTTCCCAAAAGTTGTAAGAAAGGGAATATGGTCAAGGTAACCACAAATCAGTGTTTTAGACACAGATTCTATCCAATCTGCATCCAGAGAGGGCTCTCTCTTTATAATTTAGCTTTGTTTTAAGGTGTATTAGGCTAGTTATGAAGTGCAAGGGTTTTGTTTAGAGTTTTGGTTGGAAGGATGGGGACTCAATAGAACAGTGAGGAAAAACTAAAACATTTCAGTCCATTGGGCATGATGGAGTTAAAGAAAGATGGCTTCCTAGGTTAAGTTTCTTATCAGAGGATTTATCACAGAGCAAGGTACTCGAAAATGGAACAATTTATAGGCTGAAATATTTATGGAATGGAGTCAATGGGTGAAGGGAAATTAAGAATCCTTCATCATGTTGACAGAGGGAAAATGGATGATCACTGCCAAGGAGCAATTAAGAATTCCTTAGCTAATATTCGAGATGAAGAGCTAGGGGAAACAGGAGAAATTAAGAATTCACTGTTTATGCTAATTCTGAAGAAAACATTAATAATAACAGAGATTGAACACAGAGTGCAAACAAGCAAATTCTGGGTTATTCTTTTTCTCTATTATTTAGATCATGAAACATAGATGATATACTAAACACAGAAACTGTAAAACACAAGTTAGAAGAGACTTATTGATCCATAAAACGATTCAAGAATTCTGCAACATGGTCCTTAGCGTCATTTCTTCATCCAGAGAGCTTGACAAAAATGGTTCCAACAGCATTTTATTCAAAAAATTCAGAGTTACAGCAAGGTTTGAGAATGCATCCCAATCAACCAACACCAAATACTTCGTCTGAGGGGGTATTTATACAAAAATGCCAAGATTTTATGCAAAATATCTGATAGAAATAAATATCTGTTGACGATTAATGTTTCTCTTACATAGATAGAGATAGACAGTCTCGAAAACAGGGAGACAATGAATGGTGCAATAAATTCATGTTGGATTGGTTGATCCGAATTAGAGAGAAGTACTGGAGGTAGATGTTACAAGTCGGTTTCTCAGCTGTCTTCCACTAATCCTCTATGATGATCTTCTACTTTGGCTGGGCATTCTTTAATGATGATGTGATACGCTTTAATTTGCAGGACCGTGGTTGATTTCTATTTTGTGCACTTACAAAAGATGGTGCACAATTTTGATTTGACCCATGATAAGTCTACAGGATCTCTAGCATGCTTTGCCACCACTCTGGTCCTGGTATTTGATGTCTCTGTAGCTTCCTGAAAGTCTCATCAGTCTCTATGTACCTGAAGAAGTTAGGTGGGGTGGTGAATAGATGCTTCCCCTCATGCTCTATGTAAAAAAGATTCTCCAGGCTATCGTAAAGGGACTGGCCAGATGGAAGTGCTTTTTCTGTTGGACTACTCGAAGATGCACTAGCTTGATTGACAAAAAATGTATTTAATTTGTGTACATAGTCCTTGTGCTTCATCAAACGATCATTATCTCCCACAGGACTTGGCAAACCCTTTTGATTCAGGACTGTAAATTTGTCTGTGAAAGAATCAATTTCTACCTGCATGTCCTGGCATCTTCTGTCCAAGTTTTGCATTAGAGTTCTCATGGTTAGAACTCTCTTGATGTCCAAAACGGTACCTATTCTATCTCTAATGTCCAGTGCTTCCAGTTCTTCACTGGTCTTGGTATTCAAAAAATAGATTAGCCTGTTAGCTTGCTCAGGCATCTGTCCCAATAAGGCTCTTGTTTTGTGAACTTCCACTTTGGCTACTTTTATCAAATCAATCTATTCATAAATGGTCTGAATAGACCTCCAAACGCCACTAAGTGATTGAATGATGTTGGTCCACAAAATTCCTCTGATTTTTGCCAGAGGCTTATGCAGAGAGAGATATTTTTCCAAGGCTTTTACCTTGTTCTCCAATGCTTTGATTTCTCTTGTTTTCTCTGCCACATTCATCTTAGATTTGTCATAGATTTGCCCAATCTTTGCCAGTTTTTCTTTGGCTTGCTTCAATTCAGATACTTGGAGTTTCAAATCCTCCATGGCTTTTATTAATTGCTCTATGGTCATGGATGTACTGCTGCCTGGTGCTGTTGCTATTGCTCCTGTGATGATTTCTGCAGTTGATGCTGGGACAATGGAAGGCACTGTTGTTATAACTATGGGAGGGGCAGCTGTGGCTGTTGGAGTTACTTCAGGTGGCTAGGAGGTCGACTCTCCCTGCTTTTCTTGTAGTGCTTTCTCCAATGCCTGCTCCGTCTCACTTAATCTTTCATTTAACCTCATGAGCAGGTCCATCAAACTCTAAATACCATAGGATTTCTTGATTACAGCTAGTATCAGGGGTCTTAGAAATTTGCTTGTTAGGGAGATTTTGATTTTCAATTTCATGTGGTTTGCCTTGAGTGTTTGTTATATCATTGTTCATAGAAATCTCTTGAATTTGAACACTAGTTTTCTCATTTATGAATTCTTTCTACTCTAAAGCTAAAGCCTTGTCATCATTTGGAGGGAAAATTTCAGCATTATATAGGATGAAGGAGTCCATATCAGAATGCATGGAATAGATGGGAAAATTCTGGGGTTTATCCTGGTTGCTGACCACGTATTTCATCAAAGTTTCACGATACAATCTCTTTGGCTGGCCAAATACTGAAATGGTAGCATAGGACATGTCCAACTGTAAAGATCCCTGGAGCTTTGCACCCCAAGATCTGGACAACAGCATGCCATATTTTGGTGGAATATCAGCTACCACTACATCCATTAAAATTGTCTTGGCAGGGTATTGAAATAATGATACACATAAATCTTTGATCAATCCTAGACATCTGACCTGGCTTGAATCAAAAGAGAACAAGTCTTTGTATGGCCTGGTGATATCTAGGTCCAATTTTTCCATTACAGATTTGGGCATTAAATTATGGGAAGCTCCAGAATCAAACATTGCATTGTGCAGTATTTTGTCATGAATATTGAGACTTACGTAGAAAGGAGGAACCCATCCATCTACTGCTTTACCGTTTACTTCAGGACCAAAAATTAATTCTGGTTGGTCATCAAGGACATTTACTACATCTTTGTTTTCAGAAATTTGAAGTGATCTGCTGATTTGTTCTCTATAAACATCATTCTTAGCCAATTCTGACAATGGGATTGCTATCTTCAACTTGCCTATTTCAGTCTCAAGGTTGAAAGGCTTTTCTGTTTGGATTTTTTCATTTTGGACAGTGAGAAGTTCTTTTTCTGCTATTTTTTCAGTGTTTTTTCCTTTATCAGGAGTCATGTTATGGGCTAAAGCTGTTTGTAAGTCAATTTCTGTAGGTTCTCCCGCAATTTCTTTAGAAGGAATGGAAGCTGAAGACTGTTTATTAAGTTGTTGATTATCTGAAATATCTTTAACTGTTGGATTGTTTGGGTCAAGGATTGCTTTAGGAGGAGTTTGTATAGGGGGGGTCTTGATTTTGGCTCTGCTAGATTGTTTAGTTTCTTTCTGTTTATTGTCATCAGGGACATCTATTCTCCTGCTTCTCAGATTATATTGCTTGTGAACTTCATAGATGGCAGTGTCATATCCTTCTCTAAAATCAAATGATTCCCCTGATTAGATTTGGAACTGATTAAGAGTATGAGCTTCTTGGTATTCTTGGGTCAAGAAAATTTGTTGTTCACTACTAAGCCCCATTAAGTTAATTTGAGTGTCTTCTATTGGTTCACTGGAAGTTGAAGCTTTGGCATAGTTTTCTTGGAATGGAGGTCTAATGTTTTGGTCAGGGCCAGCCTTTCCAGTATTGGGATTCTGGTCTTTTCTAAAATTTGGGTTTCTTGCAGTGTTGTTCGGTTGACCATCCCAAGGGGATTTTCTCTCAATTGTTTCTACTCTATCACCAAGTCTGTCCATCCGTTTAATGATAGCATCTAATTTCTGCTCAAATGCAGAAGGTTCTTCTTTGATGGGTATACTCCTTTCAGCTCTAGCTCGAGCTTGTTTGGAAATCAGGTTGGCCTCAACACTGACAACTATACTTTGCATGTCTTCTAGGCTTCGAGGAGCTCTTTCCCTAAGCTGGTATGCCATGTCCGAGTCAAATCCATCAGTGAATTTGATCAAGGCTAAGTCCGGTGAAGGCCTAAGATTCTGAGGAATAGCATTGTATACATTGTTAAATCTGGTGCAGTAATCTTGAACAGTTTCTTGTGGACCTCTCTTTAAGTTTTCATATTCTGATAAAATGTGGAGGGGATATTTTTTCTTTTCCCATCTATTTAAGAAGGTCTGATAAGAGCCTCAGGATCATTGATAGTATTTGCAGGGAGTGCTCTAAACCAAGTTCTAACATCTCCAGTTAAGCTTTGGACAAAGATTTTCATTCTGACATCATCATCATCAATCTCATAGTTTTCAAAATAATCCATCATTTTCTTGGTGTGTTGTTGAGCTGTGTAAGTGCCAGTACCATCAAAATAGGTGATTTTGCTTTGATAATATTGAGGCATAGCCCCTGGATTTGCAGGGGAGCATATCGGTTTGCCATATTTGCAGAGATAAATGTAACAGTTGGGAGAACAGGGATACCAGTTGAAATATGTGTTGTGGATGGGGGAGTGGGAAAGATGGTTTGAAGTGCTGATGGTGAACTAGGAGAAGCAACAATAATGGCAGAAAGGACTGGTGCTTTTCCAGGAGTAAGCTCAGATTGGATAAGGTTCTGCTGGCTTTTAAGGTGCTTAGGAATCAGATTAGGATTTTGAAACACAGGTGGGGGATTCAGATCTAGATTTGATCTAGTGTAACGGATCTTCTTCTTTGGAGCCAGCTTCTAAATATATTTTTGGCTTTTCTTGAAATATTTGAAGGATACAACTTTAATAGTGTCTTGTAGGAAGTGTTTAAATATAGGAGTTTTGAATTTTCCTAAAGATTTATTGAAATAGGGAACTGATCAAGTATTTGAGACAGCTGTTCAAAGCCCAAAACTAGACTAGAGATAGACTGAAGTAGCTTTTATTTAATCCTATGGTATTTAGAGTTTGATGGATCTGTCAATAAACTAGGGGCTGGAGCAGGAATTTGGATACATAATCTGGAAAATGATCACGCTGAAGGATATGCATACAGATTGAATTTTAGATGCACTAATAACATGGCTGAATATGAAGCCCTCTTGCTAGGACTTAAATTGATCAAAATTCTAGGGGCAGTTAGGGTATCAATTTTGGGAGAATCTGATTTAGTTAGTCAGCAAATGAAAGGAAACTTCCTCACAAATGATATCAGATTAAGGTCTTATAGAGGGGTAGCAATTGAAATACTCAATACCTTTCTAGAAACACAGCTCGCTAAAATTCCAAGGAAACACAATTTGCATGCTCACAGTTTGGCAACATTTGCCAGCACTTGTAAACTCCCATTTGAGCCTAATCATCATTTTACAGCTGAAATTAAACATCGGCCAACTGTACCAGACAATGTAAAAAACTGGCAAGTGTTTGACAATGACACTCAGATTAAAAATTTCCTGACTTTAAAAGAAGAATTCTCCAGCACTAATATAGACACAAGCACTGTGGCAGAAGTTGATCAAATAGACAAAGTTGAAACATGCATTTCAGCTGAAACAGCAACTCAAATACTACATCCAACAAAATTTACCAACAAAGAATTGCAAGAGATGAAAGAAATAGACTTGGATGAAACTATTGGAGGAGAATCTGAAGTTATTGATTTAAAGGACAATTTTTTGCCCACATTATTAACTCCTTTGGAAGACATTTTTGATTCTAATGATATCCCAAGGAAACCCAAAATGCAGCCATTAAACGCAGAAATTGAGGACTGTAACATAGGGACCGAACAAAATCCTAAAATGATAAAATTGTCCAAAACTTTGCCTCCTGACCAAAAGCTGAAATATATTGAACTGTTCAAAGAATTTCAGGATGTTTTTGCATGGAGTTATGAAGATCTTAAATCCTATGACACTTCTGTAATTTAGCATACAATACCCCTCAAATAAAATCAGAAACCTTTCAAGCAAAAACTCAGAAGGGTCAACCCTGTACTCTTCCCTCTAATTGAAAAAGAAGTCAAAGGAAGGTATGAAGCTGGAATAATTGCACCCATTAGATTTTCAGAATGGGTCTCCAATTTAGTGCCCACTAGGAAGAAAACAGGAGAAATTAGACTGTGTGTTGATTTGAGGAATCTAAACAAAGTCTCTTTAAAAGACCACTACCCCTTACCTAAGATGGACCACATTTTACAAAGGGTAGTAGGTGCCTCAAGAATTTCACTGCTAGATGGGGTTTCAGGCTTCAACCAGATTTTAGTTCACCCTGATGATCAAGAAAAAACTACTTTTACAACTCCATGGGGAACTTTCAAATATGTGAAAATGTCATTTGGACTCAAGAATGTAGGGGCAACATTCCAACGTGCAATGGACATAGCTTTTTCTAAAGAGATTCATGATTTTCTAGTAATATACTTAGATGATCTCACTGTCTTTTCCAAATCAGATCAGTAGCACCTAGATCATCTCAGACAAGTATTTTTAACCTGCAGAAAATATGGTATATCACTGAATCCAAAGAACTCATTATTTGGCCTAGAGGAAGGCAAAATGTTAGGTCACATAATCTCAAGAGATGGCATCAAAATTGATCCTGACTGAATACAAGCCATCTTACAGATACCTCATCCCAGAAATGTCAAAGAACTCCAAGATTTCCTAGGGAAAATTAATTTTTTAAGAAGATTCATACCCAACTTAGCTGAATTAATAAGATTGTTGAATAATATACTGAAAGAAGATTCCAAGGTCAAATGGACATTTGAAGCCAAACAAGCATTTGAAGAAATCAAGATAGCCTTAACCAAAACACCAATCCTCACAAGCCCAAAATTTGAGAGACTTCATAATATTTTCATTTGCATCTGAACACACTATTGCTGCTGTTTTGCTACAGAAAGATGACCAAGGATGTGAAAAATCCATAGCCTTCTTTAGCAAAGCACTGAGGGATGCACCTCTAAAATACTAAATCATGGAAAAACAGGCTTATGCACTTGTGAAAGCCATCAAAGATTTCAGAGTCTACATACTATACTCTCATATAATAGCTTATGTGCCAAGCACTATTGTCAAAGATATCCTAACCCAAGAGGGGATTGAAGGCAAAAGAGGTAAATGGATTGCTACTATATTAGAATATGACATTGAAATAAAACCTACAAAGCTTGTAAAAGGACAGGGACTGGCTAAACTCTTGACTGAAACCAATAGCCAAGCCCTAGATATCAATGAACTGGATAACGAACAGGAGATGGCGACTCCACAAATCAGTCAGGCATTCCTAGAATCACCTTGGTATGCTAATATATGTTATGTATTATTAAACCTGCAGGCTCCTCTAGGGTTATCCAGAACAAAGAAAAGGTTTATAAAAATGAAAGCTTTAAATATTTTGTATTTTGGATGGTGCTCTCTTTTGGAAAAATCATGAAGGTGTTCTATTAAATTGTCTAATTAAAGATGAAACTGACAAAGTGCTCAAAGAATTTCATGCAGGGGCCTATGGTGGGAATTTGTATTGGAAATCAACTGCTGATAAAATCCTAAGGGCTAGATTTTACTGGCCCACTTTGTTTGTTGATGTCAAAAAATTTGTTACTGCTTGCCATAAATGTCAAATCTTTGAAGGCAAGAGGAAACTTCTGCCTCTACCCCTTAGACCAATTTCTATTGAAAGACCATTTTAGCAATGGGGTTTATATTTCATTGGGGAAATTCACCCTCCCTCTTCTGGCCAGCATAAATGGATTTTGACTGCTACAAATTACTTTACCAAGTGGATAGAGGCCATCCCTTGTAGACAGGCCAATGATTCAATGATCATGCAATTTTTAGAAACCCACATCCTATCTAGATTTGGCTGTCCTGAAAAAATTATAACAGACAATGCTGCTGCTTTTAAATCTAAGAGAATGATCAATTTCTGTCACAAATACCACATGACCTTAGGCCACTCCACAGCCTATTACCCCCATGGTAATGGTCTAGCTGAGTCATCCAATAAAAGCCTCATGAATATAATTAAGAAAGTATTGGAAGAAAACAAGAAAAATTGGCATGAGAAGCTCATAAATGCATTATGGGCAGACAGGTTGACTACCAAGAAATCCATTGGAACTAGTCCCTATGAGCTTGTATATGGTATGGAGGCCGTATTTCCTTCATCCTTAGGAATATCTGTAATGAAATTATTGCAAGAAGTTCAAGTATAGCCCAATGACATTCAGAGAAGAATAAATCAGATTATACATTTGCAGCAGACTAGAGAAGAGGTATATCAAAGATCTCAAGTACTACAAGAAAAACTCAAGAAGACATTTGATAAGAGGACTAAGGTAGAGGATTTTTTCATAGGAGACAGTTCTGAAATGAGATTCTAGAAGAGAAGATAAAGGAAAACATGGGAAGTTTGACTTCCTATGGAAGGGACCCTTTATTATTCAGGCCTTACAAGGAAACAACACCTACTTTTTTAAAAGCCTGGATGGTACAGAAGCAGAAGATGGACCAGTTAATGGTCGGATGCTGAAGCATTATTTTGATCCAGTTTGTTGATATGTCAGGACTCTAACTTGTACATAACTATGCTTAGTTTCTGCAGTTTATTACAGCAATAAAAACGGGAAGGAATATGTAGGAAATTTTGAGGAACAGTTAAGGAACTGTGCCACCTTTTTGTGTTACCTTTATTCAAAAATTTAACAAGAAATTGTAGGAGACTTGGGAGCTGAAAATATGAGAACAAACAGTTAGACAAATTATCCAAAAACAGAAGTGCAATTGTTTGGATCAGCTCATATGAGAGGTGTATATTTTACATCATCCTCTGTACAGTTTTGTTTACCTGCAGCAAAGGAAGATTTCAGAATACAGAAAGCATTGTACATAAGGCCATTTGACCTGCTATTCTTGACTTTTCACTAAGAAAAGCCATCCCCAAGTGGAGCCAGTGTTATGCTCCTATACCAATAGGTGTCATATTTCATGATTGACTAGTAAAATCTCAAATATGTTCATCATTTCCATGCTGCAAAGGTTTCCATATTTTGAAAAGATCAAAAAGCTTAAAAAATGTAAAGAGGGTATGCCCTAAAAGAAAAATCAAAGGGTAAAAAAGAATGAAATGGTCAAAAATAAAAGAAATGAACCCCAAATAAAGAAGACCAAGAAAGTGTTCTAGTCCAAAATGCCACTACTATTCTATTTTTTCAAAGAATCTCATTGTGTGCAGTTAGTTCACTCTTGCCACAGTTGATGGATGGCCAAACAGCTTAATCTTGGCCAGTTCATGTTTCAATTTCCTGTTTTGGAGATAGAGAATAAAATCTGTCCAAACAGTTCAATCTTGGCAGATAAGTAGTTAGGTAGAGAAGCAAAGGTGCTCAATAGCTAAATCTGAGCCCTTGGAAGAAATAAGGGTAGACTTAGATAGGATTGCAGTCAAAAGAAAACAAAAGAGTAAGGGTTTGCTAGTCCAAGTGCACCCATGTAAAAGGAAGAAAAAATGTTAGGTACTGTAGGCTAGGTAGGCAGTGTGGTGTTGCAGAAGCATGCTTATGATTAACTTTTGTTTCTCAAGAGGTTTATCTCATTTGATATCATAAGTACAATGGCAATTATTTGGCTACAAAACAGGTGATGCATGTCTAACTTCCCCTCACACTTCTCCCAAAAATACTTACTAACCTTCCCCCCAAGGATATTGAGATCTGCTCAATACTCCTAAGTCACTCCATTTCATGAAAAGCCTGAGGAAAATAACAGTCTTACCATAGGCAAAGAAGCCACATTTCTGGTGTAAAACCCTTTTCATTTCCCTAAGCCTAAGTTTTTTTAACTCTACAACTTAGTGCTTTTTGTTCAAACATATCTCTCGTACTAACACATTAACATTATTATATAAATCCCTATATTCCCCCCCCCCCCCCCCCCCCCCCCGTATTATGTAAACATATGAAAAACCCCAAAAAATTTAATACCCCGCCCCTGGTTAATCTATAAACATAACACTATATCAAAAGGGATTCAATTTTTATCCAGAACCGGTGAATAACCCTATCAGCGACCTCGGGATTGATTAACCACCTGGGTTAATCGATAACCTTACTAAACCCTCCCTGCGCGCAAATATTCTAAGTTTAATCAACATCTAGTTAAATAAACTCTTTAAATACCTCGACAGCCAATCAAACCCACCCCGATGTGGTTAAAAAATCATTATTTAACATATGGTCCTGTGTCGTAGCCCTCCGCCACCTTAGACCTGCGCCAGCCATTAGATTCGGGCCTGCTGATCGGATGGCTCACGATCATATCGCGAGGCCCTTTCCCGCCCGGGGAGCCGGAGGTATTACTGCCATACCGGGGACACACGGCACCCTCCCGGCATGCTCGCGGTCCCTCCTCCCAATACCACCTTGGCCGATAAGCGGTGCGAGCTAATACTGCTTACCGCCCTCCCGCTGACCCTGCCCGCTTACATCACCTCCATGTCATCACCACGTCAGCATCCGTACCCCGCGTCACGGCAAAACATCACGTCTTGATGACGTCAGCCAACCCAAAAAGCGCCAAAAAGCCTGCGAAGCCAATTTTTTGTTAAAATACCCATAAAAAAACGTCATTTTCGTTCATTTTCATTTGTTTGTTTCCCAAGACTATTGCATGCAAAATCACGTACAGTAGCTGCGCAAGCTCCAGTCCGCCACCCCAACCAGCAAAGTCTAGCAACCTGCTCTCAACTCATCAATCAGCCTGCAAATTGCACTCGTGCACTTCAAAAACACAGGTATTTACCCTGTCTCACCTCCCGAACCTGTGTTTTTGGTTTTCCTCTACAAAATTGTACCTATAGGAGCCAATTTTAAACTCAAGCAGTCCATAATTGCTATACCAACCCATCCAAAAACCGCTCTGTTGCCCTTTTTCCATAGAAATTCAACCACCGGTTTAAAAACACGGAAAATTGAACAATGGAAGCCCCTGTGGCCCTCAATGTCGCGCCTCTCAATGCACCTCATACAGACCAACATCATTTACCCTTGGCTGACATAGATTTCCAAATAAGAGACCTAATTGGCTGCCAAAATCGTCTTCATACTTTTTGCCTAATCAGAAACAGTCATTTGAACAACTCTGACATCTATGGAATGTGGGAATCCAATCTCCCCAGGTACTACCTTCCCTCAGTCAATATATTCCAAAATATTATTCGCCACTGCTGTGCAAATTATGACCCTATCAGTAAAGCAGTTATCTCTCCATCACAAACTGTCCTTTTCTACATAACTGCTGAGTCTATCAATGAAATGCTACATTTCCATCCAGTTTAGCCTCTTGCTCCTCTTTCCATGGGATATTTGCTGGAGCAAGGCTCTCAACAGTCCAGTGCAGAAATAGCCCGGATTGCTAAGTTATTCATGAAACCAGAATGCCAGCCCCAAGGCCCACCTCCTTATTTATATGTCTCATTCAATGAGACTGGAAGAATTCTTATTGACATGATATTAGTGATCTTGGGATTCAGGTTCAATGAATTTGTCGATGAGATGGTCCTGGTTCTATTATCCACCTTTACTCCAGGACAGCCCCCTGCTATCAGGTATGACTATGCCTCTTTCATTGCTGAAAAAATCCATGGTCAATTTATGAATCTGGAAAGAGAAGGAGTGTTTAAATACACAAGTTTCATATATCATCTGTTGTTGTATTATCACCCAGACATTTTTATATTTCCCATCAGGAAATTGGATGCCAAAGGAGAAAGAAGTTCTGTAATTTTTTGGACCTCTATCTTCCACAGAATTGTTGAAACCCCTTATACCTACTGTGAATTCATTGACCTGTTTATACATCCAACCTCCACTCTATTGATAGGAGGTCCTCCTCCTAGGCGCTCTGGTGACATAAGGAAGATTTACAGCTCTCCAAGAACTACAGGATAGGTGACCGGTATTTCTACCAGGATCATACTGAAATCAGGATATATGGTTGTCAGTTGTGCCCTTATAAGCTACCCAAATATGTGCCTATGAGACTGTTTTCTCTGGAATATTTCAGGCAACTTATTAATGCAGATTTGATTCGCTTTTGCAATGTGAAGAAAAAAGCTCAGCTGAGAATAAGAAACCAATTAGGCCCCTTTATCATTAATAAAAGGGAAACATGGGAAGATACTGATAAAATATTAGGGGAAGACCTGAAATTGAAGAAAAGCTTCTGGTGGGTACCATATGACCCAAATGGCTTTATAAGTGAAAGAAAAGTAAAAAACTGGCTGTCAGCTTACACACATCATAGGATCCCTGAAGTAGAACAATATTCCAATCAGGATGAATGGATAGAGGGTACATTAGTAAAAGAACTTACTCGGCAAGAAAAAATGGAACAAGCTATGAAAGATTTAGAAAAGACCTTTGACCTGGACTCTTTTGGACAGGTATCTTTCAAGCTGCCTTAGCAAGCCGAAGTAGGTACATCTTCTGCTGGAACTTCACAACAACCTATACAAGGGGCCAGCACACCAGTTTCAGGTTCTTCAAAGGGCAAGGAAGTGGCAGGCACAGAACAACAAGAGATGACTGATCAACAGGAGCAAATTCCTCCAGTACAGACCAAAGCAGCAGAGATTCCTGCACTTCAGACTCGTCTAAATGAGGAAAAAGGCAAGAAGAGGGATAGAGAAGAGACCACACCCATCAGTGGACCTGCTGAATAGCTAGGTGCTAAAAGGCAAAGACTCAATCCTCTATCTGAAGAGGAAATCATTGAAGAGACAATAGAAAGCCTAAGAGGTGAGAGGGCAACCAGCCCACAGACCTCCCTGGGGATAGACACATCAACCAGCTCACACAAGCAGGAGATGGAAAGGCAGCATAGTGTGGAAGTTTCATCCACAAGGCCACCAAGCAAGCAGACCTCTGATGTCAAAAGAACATTCACAGAGATAAAGGCTAGAAATGATCCATTGAGGCTGCAAATTTATGACCAATATCTCAAGATGGCCCCAACAAAACAGCAAAGATTAATGTCTACATATGACATTAAAGAAGGGAAAATGATCATGAGCTACTTCAAGCCCAAGGTGCAGCAACCACAATTGGCAGCTAATTATATCAGGACAAATCTAGAGGTCTTAGCCAAAGACATTCATCCAATAGACCAGATCGAGCTACACAAACAGATTGGAGAGATGGTGTATTCTACACTAGCTGACAAAGCAATGTTGGCTCATAAATTACAAAACTCATTGGAGAACACCTTTGCTCAGCTAGATTTAGAGAAAGCTTCCTCTCTGGCAAAGGACAATGGGATAAAATCTTTGGAGGATATTATCATTGAACTGGGACATGATCCCAAAGATGCCAAAGGCATAAAAGCATTAATGAGGAAGAAGGAAGAGGACATTGCTGCCCTCAGAAAACAGATCAAAATGCCTCCTTCTATGCATCCACAGACAGCAGATGTTGTGCTGCAGAAATTTGAGGAGGACATGATGGACCTGCTCATGAGGTTAAATGAAAGATTAAGTGAGACGGAGTAGGCATTGGAGAAAGCACTACAAGAAAAGCAGGGAGAGTCGACCTCCCAGCCACTTGAAGTAACTCCAACAGCCACAGCTTCCCCTCCCACAGTTATAACAGTAGTGTCTTCCATTGTCCCAGCATCAACTGCAAAAATCATCACAGGAGCAACAGCAACAGCACCAGGCAGTAGTACAGCCATGACCACAGAGCAATTAATAAAAGCCATGGAGGAGTTGAAACTCCAAGTATCTGAATTGAAGCAAGTCAAAGAAAAACTGGCAAAGATTGAGCAAATCTATGACAAATCTAAGATGAATGTGTCAGAGAAAACAAGAGAAGTCAAAGCATTGGAGAACAAGGTAAGAGCCTTGGAAAAAAATCTCTCTCTGCATAAGCCTCTGGCAGAAATCAGAGGAATTTTGTGGACCAACATCATTCAATCACTTAGTGGCTTTTGGAGGTCTATTCGTTCCATTTATGAATAGATTGATTTGATAAAAGTAGCCCAAGTGGAAGTTCACAAAACAAGAGCCTTATTGGGACAGATGCCTGAGCAAGCTAACAGGCTAATCCATTTTTTGAATACCAAGACCAGTGAAGAACTCGAAGCACTGGACATTAGAGACAGAACAGGTACCATTTTGGACATCAAGAGAGTTCTAATCATGAGAACTCTAATGCAAAACTTGGACAGAAGATGCCAGGACATGCAGGTAGAAATTGATTCTTTCACAGACAAATTTACAGTCCTGAATCAAAAGGGTTTGCCAAGTCCTGTGGGAGATAATGATCGTTTGATGAATCACAAGGACTATGTACACAAATTAAATACATTTTCTATCAATCAAGCTAGTGCATCTTCGAGTACTCTAACAGAAAAAGCACTTCCATCTGGCCAGTCCCTTTACGACATCCTGGAGAATCTTTTTTACATAGAGCATGAGGTGAAGCATTTGTTCACCACCCCACCTAACTTGTTCAGGTACACAGAGAGTGATGAGACTTTAAGGAAGCTACAGAGACAACAAATACCAGGACCAGAGTGGTGGCAAAGCATGCTAGAGATCCTGTAGACTTATCATGGGTCAAATCAAAATTGTGCACAAACTGTTGTAAGTGTGCAGAACAAAAATCAACCACGGTCCTGCAAATTAAAGCGTATCACATCAGCATTAAAGAAGGCCTAGCCAATGCAAAAGATAATCACAGAGGATTAGTAGAAGACAGTTGTTATCACACAGGTTGTTCCCCAGGAAAGTTCTAACGGGGGAATATGGCCAAGGTAACCACTAACCAGTCTTTTAGCTGCAGATTCTAGCCAATCTGCAACCATAGAGGGCTCTCTCTTTGTAATTTAGCTTTGTTTTGAAGTATTTTAGGCTAGTTATGATGCACAGAGTTTGGTTTTAAGTTTGTTGGATGGTGATATCAAATAGAGCTGGATGCAAGTCTAAACAGATTATTCCATTGGGAAAATGGGGTCAATGAAGATGAACTGTTGAGAGTGTTTTTCTTAGATAAAGGGCAATGCTACAGAGCAAGATAGTTGATCCTGGAACAATTTTGAAATCTGGAAATTGGTGGAATGTAAGCCAGTTGATGAAGGGCAGTAAAGAATCCTTGATCATGTTGGCAGAGGGAAGGTGGTTGAGTATTACCAAGGAGCAATTAAGAATTCCCAAGTAGTATTTAAAATGAAAGAATTAGTGAAAACAGGAGTAGCTAAGAATTCCTATTTATGACTAACTCTGAAGAAAACATAATTAATAGTAGAGATTGAACACAGAGTGTATTTAACAAATTTTGGGCTATTCTTTTTCTCTGTTACTAAGATTATGAAACACATATGAAATTTGTAAACACAAAAAACATAAACGCAGGTTAGAGCAACTTATTGATCCATAGAAAGACATAGGAATTCTGTAGCAGTTCCCAGAACATCAAATCCACATTCAGACGTCTAGCAACAATGAACTTCAACAGCCTTTGTATTAAACAGTCTCAGAATTTACAGTGCAGTCTAGAGAGAAAATCCCCAACAGTAATACATATCTTGGGGAAGTATTTATAGAAGAGTTTTTACAAAATATCCCGTAGCAAAATATCAAGTCATAAATTTATCCATCTACTCTGGCAAAGGCAATAACTGATGTGGAAAAAATCACGCAGAAATGAATGAAGAAGTAACTATGCTTGTACTGGCTGCCTTAGGCGTTCCGCTATTGTTGACGTTTCGGCTTGAGTAGTCGGCTGATAGTCGTTTCTTTGATTTGCGTCCCTGGTGCGCTGTCATTTGCCACCTGTGCCTAAGTTTGTCTCAACGCCTTTAGCGCGAATTCCATCCTTTGTCAATTTTATTTTTTGGTATGTGGCCCGTATATTTGAATTTGCTCATGTGTAGATGACCCAAAAAGAAAACAATAAAATTACCTTGGCAAAATCTCAGGCATGCCCTCCCACCATTGATCTGTAGGCAGCTGGTGTCTCTGTAGCTTAATCAGTGTTTCATCGGCTTCAGTGTATGTGTAGTAAGTTGGCTGGACCTCAAACAGATGATTTATTTCATGTTCAATATAAAACAAATTTTCTAATTTGTCATACAAAACCTGTCCAGAGGGAGGCACTGTCTCTTCTGTGCTACTTGATGATGCTGTGATTTGATTTTTGATATAGGTATTTACCCTTCGAGCATACTGTTCATGTGTTAACAGTCTTCCACTGCTGGTGAGTAAGCTGGGCAACCCCTTGCTCTACAATACTGCAAACTTTTGTCTGAAGATATTTATTTCTGCTTGCATCTCTTGGCACTTTCTCTCCAAAGTCTGCACAAAATTCCTCATGGTCAACACCCTTTTCACTAACAAAATTGTGTCTGTTCTGTTCTGATATCCAGAGCTGCTAACTGTTCTCTAGTATGAGTATTCAAAAAGTGGATCATTCTGTTGGCCTCTTCAGGCTTGTTTGCCAATAATGCTCTAGCCTTTTGAGTCTCAAATTGAGCTATCCCAATCAACTCAATCTGGTCATGAATGGTCTGGATTGCTGTCCATTGACCAGTGATGGACTGTCCAATTTTACTCCACAAAATTGTTTTGATTTCTGTTATAGTCTTGTGAAGAGTAAGGTCCTTTTCCAAGGCTTTTATCTTATTTTCCAGGGCCTTTACTTCCCTTGTCTTCTCAGCCACAGCCATCTTTGATTTGTCATAATTCACCTCAATCTTGGCCAACTTTTCTTTGGCTTCTTTTAATTCTGCCATTTGCAGTTTCAGAGCTTTTATTTCTTTCATCATTTCCTCCATACTCAGGTTGGCATCTTGTCCTGCTGCTACTGTAGTTGTTGCTGAAGTTGAGGTTGGAGCTGAGGTACCTGCTGGTGATGTTGGATCAGTAGGAGAGACTGCTGTGGTGACTGTAGGAGGAGCAGTTTCAAGAGTTACAGCTGTTTGAGCCGACTGAGAGGCCAACTCTTCCTGTTTTCCTTGCAATGCTGCCCCCAATGCTTTCTCTGTTTCTAGCAGTCTTTCATTCATCCTCATGAGCAAACTTACTACATCCTCCTCTTCTTTCTGCTATGCTACTTCTGTGGTTTGAGGATGTATTGTGGCTGGCAGCCTGAGTTGTTTTCTGAGGGCTGCTATGTCTTCTTCTTTCTTCTTAATTAAAGCTTGTACGCCCTTGGGATCATTGGGATCATGTCCCAACTCCATAATAATCTCCTCCAATGACTTGATTCTATTGTCCTTGGCTAATGAGGATGATTTCTCCAATTCTAATTGGGTAGAAGTATTATGAAGCGAATTTTGCAATCTGTGGGCCAATATTGCTTTATCTGCTAAGGTGGAGTACACCATTTCTCCAGTTTGTTTGTGTAACTCAATCTGGTCCATTGGGTGGATGTCTTTAGCAAGGACTTCCAGATTGGTTATGATATAATCAACAGATGATTGGGGCTGCTGTACTGTAGGCCTAAATTGACTGAGGGTCATTTTCCCTTCTTGAATATCATAGGCTGCCATTAGCCTTTGTTGATTGGTGGGAGCCATTCTTAGCAATTGGTTATAGAGCTGGAACCTTACCGGCTCATTTCTGGCCTTTATGTCAGTGAATGCTTTTTTGATATCTGAGCCTTGCTTGCTCTGCTGCTTGGTGGATGTTACCTCCACACCATGTTGCCTCTCTTGCTCCTGCTAAAAGGAGCTAGCTGATGTTTCCATACTTGGAGGAATCCGATGTTCGGTTGTTTCCTTGGCCCTTTGGTTGCCTGGTGTCTCCTCTGTGAATTCTTCCTCAGAGTAGGGGTTTAACCTTTGTCTTTTCTCTCCTTTCTATTCTGTGGATGCCCCTATGGGTGTCTCTTCCTGCCTGTCCCTTTTCTTGGCTCTTTCCTCATTGAGAGGAGTTTGTAAGACAGGGATTTCAGGTGCTTTTGCTTGTGTTGCAGGGGCTTGCCCTTGACTTTGTTCTTTTGCTGTATCTGGCCGGTCTGCCATTGTCTCCTGTTGCTCTGAATGCTGCACCTCCTTGCCTTTAGATGTCGTTGCAGGTGGATCACTTTCTTGGGAAGGCTGTTGGGAAGTTGTGGCAGATGACGTGCCCGCTCCAAGGTGTCGAGGCAATGTGAAAAACACATGTCCAAAAGATTCCAAGTCAACTGATTTTTCAAGGTCTTTGATTGCTTTTTCTATTATCTCTTCTTCAGTAAGCTCTTCAACTAGTGTGCCTTCTACCCATTCCTGTTGATTAGCATATTGTTCAATTTCAGGGATTTTGTGTTGCACATACCCTGTGAGCTTGTTTTTAACTCTTCTAAAGCTTATGAAATGTTCAGGGTCATATGGTGACCAATGGAAACTTAGTTTCAGCTTAAGTTTCTCTCTCAGAATAGTGTCAGCATCCTTCCATGCTTCTTCCCTTTTATTAAAGATAAAGGGGCCCAATTGATGTCTTATCTTAAGCTGTGATTTTTTCCTTGCACCATAGAAATGAGCTCAATCTGCACTATTGAACTGCCTGTAGTATTCCAAGGCAAAGAGTCTCATTGGGACATATTTTGGCAGTCTGTAGGGGGCTAATTCACGGCCATAAATCCTGATTACTGTGTGGTTTTGGTAATATTACCAGTCAGCAATGCTGTATCCCTTTGAGAGATGTAGGATTCTTTGCATTTCAGCAGAGAGCCTGGCAGGAGGATCTGCTGACAGTGAACAAGTAGCTGGATATATGAAAAGGTCAATAAACTCACAGTATGTGTATGGGGAGCTATTAACATGATGAAATACTGACGACCAAAATATTACAGACCTTTGCTCCCCCTTAGCATCCAATTTTTTAAGGGGAACTGGGAAACTATCAGGTTGATAGTACAACATCAAGTGGTATATATATGCAGTGTATTTGAACACTCTCTCTCTCTCTAAGTTCATGAAATTCTCGTGAATTTTGTTAGCTATGAAGGTGGCGTAGTCATACTTGACAACAGGGGCTGTCCTGGAGCAAACATGGACATCAAAGCAAAGATAGTCTCATCCACAATTTCACTTGTTTTGAATCCCAGGATGTAGGAAATCATGTCTATGAGAATTTTTCTAGCCTCACTAAACCAGGCATGGTGATAGGGAATTTTGTATCTGGAGTAGCAATCTGGTGGCATAAATAGCTTGGCAATTCGGTCAACTTCTACAGAGGACAACTTGGAGGCTTGATCCAGCAAATTTTTCATGGAGATAGGGACCAAAGGTTGAGCTGGCTCGAAGTGTAACATCTCATTTATAGACTGAGGGGTGATATAAAAGAGGACATTTCCAGCAGGGTCCATCACTGCCCTTTGAGAAGGCTCATAATTAGGACAACATTGATGGATTAGGTCAGGGAAGACATTGACTGAAGGCAGGTAGTAAATAGGCATATTAGACTCCCATATTCCAAATGTGTCAGCTTTGTCTCTATAGCTCTTTCTTATTTCACAAAAGGCTTGAAGGTCAGGCTTTTGACCCTCCATGTCATCAATCTGGAAATCCCTATCAGCAAGAGGTAACCACTCCAACTGCATATGTGGTGCATTCAAAGGTGCAGTATTCAGGGCCACTGGAGCCTCCATGATTCACTGTGTTTATAATTGGATTTTGAGTCTGTGTCTCAACAGTAAAGAGTACTAACAGTGGGTTTTCAACAGGAATTCTGGAATTTTGAGTTCTGTATGAAAATGACCTTACTGAGTAAAACTCAAAGGGAGGACAGAGTCTGCAAAGTTTTTTAATGAGGAAGCTAAAAAACAGTGGAAAGAGCACGACTTTCACAGGTGATTTTAGTGGTTCTGCAGGCGGACATGAGCTCGACTGCTAGTTCAATGGGACAATTTATCAGAGGGCCACAGAATTAACAGATTTTCTTTGGAAGCAATGGTTACACAATGACTTAGAATATCGAGGTTTGCAGAGAGTAGTGCCTTTCACACAAATTCAATTCTTCTGGTAATTGCAACAGCTATGTTTCGTAAAAATAGGTTTTATGGGTATCTATCGAGTAAATACCTGTTTTGCAAGCGACTGGAGTGAAATGTGGTTGCGGAGTGAGCTGAGGGAGTCCAGTTCGCAGGTTGACTTTGCTTGGGTGGCGGTTTCAACGTAACTGTCATGCACAGTCTCAACAGAGCGACGAATAGAAAATAACAAAAAACATCACTTTCATGACTTTTAAACAAATTTGGCCTTTTTCGGCTTTTTGGCACTTTTTTATGCTGACGTCATCATGATGTAATTTTGTCGCATGGCGAAGTACGGGATGTGATGTGGCTGATGACGTGGAAGGGTGACAGGGCAGAAACGGCGGATGGAATAGTGGTGGGGGCGCTGACGCAGACGCATACGTGGGGATGACGTGCGCGGCGGGGAGAACAATGGTAAATGGTTTCCATCGGACTGCTTTTGGTACGGGGGCGGTTTCCGTCAGAGCGGGCCCGATGCAATAGGAATGGGACACGCGTCCCTGCATACGGCAGCAAAACCACTTTCCATCGGGAGCTAACGTGCAGGTGCGGGGGCGGCTCCGATATCAACGAGAGCCGTTGGATTTACAGTGCCAGATCAGACGATTGATGGGAGAGGTAGGTGGTGGGGCTTTACGACGAGGGACCCGCGCATTATTTTAATTCTTAATAAAGTTTGGCAGGGTTATAAACTTTGGTTTAGGAGTTTTAATAACTGCGGTTATTTGATTAATCAAATATTAATCAAATTCCAATCTTTCTTGCGCGGCGACTATGGTTATTCGTTCAACCGGAGGTCAACGAATCCCAGGGTGACAAGTGGCGGGTTGTTATTGGTCCCAGGTGGACCAATGACTCCCGAGAGAAATTTTATAGCCATATTAGGCCGGGGCGGGGTATTTACAATATTTTTGGATTTTTGTGGATTTTTACACATAATAGGGGGAGGGGAAATATAAGGGATTTATATAATAAAGTTAGAATATTAATATGAATATGAGGGGGAAGCGCTAGGTGCATGAAACTGAATTACCTAGGCCTTAGGGTGTTAGGAGAAACAAAACTTTACACAAGAAATGTGGCTTTTGGATCTCAAGCAAATCTGCAATTTTCACTTAAGTTTTGATGGAAAATAGAATGAAGTTAAGAGATTTTTTAGCAGATCTCAATCTCTTTAAGGGATGTTAGTAAATGATTGCTTGCAAGGGGAGAGAGGGGAAGTTAGACATGCACATCTAATCTGTCACCACACCTTCACCTTGATATTTTGAGATATCCATGAAAATAGACCATGTTGGATAAGAAGGCACTGGTGATAAACCTGTTTCTGCAACCTCAATCTACCTACCCATCCTACAATTCCTAACATTTTTTCTTCATTTTGATTGGGTGCACTTGAACTTGCAAACCCTAATTTTTCTCTTTTCTTTTGACTACCCTCCTATCTAGATCTACCCTTATTTCTTCCAAGGCTCAGATTAAACAGTTGAGACCCTTTGCTTCTCTACTTAGCTAGTGATCTACCAAGCTTGAACTATTTGGACAGTCCTTCATTCTCTATTCTACAGCAGGAAATTTAAATATGGACTGGCCTAGATTGAACTGTTGGGTCATCCATCAAGTGTGATAAAAACAGTGTTTGCACTTTGTGAACTTGCTTTACACAAATAAGATAGCAGTGGCATTTTGACTAGCCACTTTCCTAGTCTTTCTTTGAGGTTCATTTTCTTTTTCTCTTGTTGACCAATTCATTCTTCTTGCCCTTTTATTCTTCTTTTAGGGCATACCCTCTTTACATTTTTTAATTTTTTAATTTTTGAAAATATGGAACCTTTGCAGCATGGAAAGGATGATCATATTTGGCACTTCCACAGCCAATCATGAAAAATGAAACCTATTGGTATAGGAACCTAACAACAGCTAAGAAACCGGCTTGCAACATCTATCTCCAGTACTTCTCTCTAATTCGGATCAACCAGCACAGCATGAATTTATTGCACCATTTATTGTCTCCCTGTTTTTTAGACTACCTGTCTCTATCTATGTAAGAGAAACATTAATTGTCAACAGATATTTATTTCTATCAGATATTTTGCATAAAATCTTGGCTTTTTTGTATAAATACCCCCTCAGACAAAGTATTTGGGGTTGGTTGATTGGGATGGATTCTCAGACCTTTCTGTAACTCTGAATTTTTGGAATAAAATGTTGTTGGAACCATTTTTGTCAAGTTCTCTGGATGAATAAACGACACTAAGGACCATGTTGCAGAATTCTTGAATCGTTTTATGGATCAATAAGTCTATTCTAACTTGTGTTTTACAGTTTCTGTGTTTAGTATATCATCTATGTTTCATGATCTAAGTAATAGAGAAAAAGAATAAACCAGAATTTGCTTGTTTTCACTCTGTGTTCAATCTCTGTTATTATTAATGTTTTCTTCAGAATTAGCATAAACAGTGAATTCTTAATTGCTCATGTTTCCCCTAGTTCTTCATCTTGAATATTAGCTAAGGAATTCTTAATTGCTCCTTGGCAGTGATCATACATTTTCCCTCTGTCAACATGATGAAGAATTCTTAATTTCCCTTCACCCATTGACTCCATTCCATAAATATTTCAGCCTATAAATTGTTCCATTTTCGAGTACCTTGCTCTGTAATAAATCCTCTGATAAGAAACTTAACCGAGGAAGCCATCTTTCTTTGACTCCATCATGCCCAATGGACTGAAATGTTTCAGTTTTTTCTCATTGTTCTATTGAGTCCCCATCCTTCCAACCAAAACTCTAAACAAAACCCTTGCACTTCATAACTAGCCTAATACACCTTAAAACAAAGCTAAATTATAAAGAGAGAGCCCTCTCTGGATGCAGATTGGTTAGAATTTGTGTCTAAAAGATTGGTCTGTGGCTACCTCGGCCATATTCCCTTTCTTACAACTTTTGGGAACAACCTGAGTGGTAACACTCTCCTCTGCACATTCTATAGAAATATGACTATGAGCATTTTTCCAGCCTCACTAAACCAGGCATGGTGATAGGGAATTTTGTATCTGGAGTAGCAATCTGGTGGCATAAACAGCTTGGCAATTCGGTCAACTTCTGCAGAGGACAACTTGGAGGCTTGATCTAGCAAATGTTCATGGAGAGAGGGACCAAAGGTTGAGCTGGCTCTAAGTGCAACATCTCATTTATAGACTGAGGGGTGATATAAAAGAGGACATTTCCAGCAGCGTCCATCACTGCCCTTTGAGAAGGATCATAATGAGCACAACATTGATGGATGAGGTCAGGGAAGACATTGACTGAAGGCAGGTAGTAAATAGGCATATTAGACTCCCATATTCCAAATGTGTCAGCTTTGTCTCTATAGCTCTTTCTTATTTCACAAAAGGCCTAAAGGTGAGGCTTTTGACCCTCCATGTCATCAATCTGGAAATCCCTATCAGCAAGAGGTAACCACTCCAACTGCTTATGTGGTGCATTCAAAGGTGCAATATTCAGGGCCACTGGAGCCTCCATGATTCACTGTGTTTATAATTGGATTTTGAGTCTGTGTCTCAACAGGAAAGAGTACTAACAGTGGGTTTTCAACAGGAATTCTGGAATTTTGAGTTCTGTATGAAAATGGCCTTACTGAGTAAAACTCAAAGGGAGGACAGAGACTGCAGAGTTTTTTAATGAGGAAGCTAAAAAACAGTGGAAAGAGCGCGGCTTTCGCAGGTGATTTTGGTGGTTCTGCAGGCGGACATGAGCTCGACTTCAAGTTCAATGGGACAATTTATGAGAGGGCCACAGAATTAACAGATTTTCTTTGGAAGCAATGGTTACACAGTGACTTAGAATATCGAAGTTTACAGAGAGTAGTGCCTTTCACACAAATTCAATTCTTCTGGTAATTGCAACAGCTATGTTTCGTAAAAACAGGGTTTATGGGTATCTATTGGGTAAATACCTATTTTGCAAGCGACTGGAGTGAAATGTGGTTGCGGAGTGAGCTGAGGGAGTCCAGTTCGCAGGTTGACTTTGCTTGGGTGGCAGTTTCAATGTAATTCTCATGCACAATCTTGATAGAGCGATGAATAGAAAATAACAAAAGACATCACTTTCATGACTTTTAAACAAATTTGGGCTCTTTTGGCTTTTTGGCACTTTTTTATGCTGACGTCATCATCATGTAATTTTGTCGCGTGGCGAAGTATGGGATGTGACGTGGCTGATGATGTGGAAGGGTGACAAGGCAGACACGGCGGATGGAATAGTGGTGGGGGCGCTGACACAGACGTAGACGTGGGGATGACATGCGCGGCAGGGAGAACAGGCGGTAAATGGTTTCCATCAGACTGCTTTTGGTACGGGGGCGATTTCTATTAGAGCAGGCCTAATGCAATAGGAATGGGACACGTGTCCCCATGTACAGCGACAAAACCACTTTCCATCAGGAGCTAACGTGCGGGTGCGGGGGCGGCTCCGATATCAATGAGAGCCGTTGGTTTTACAGTGCCAGATCGGATGATTGACGGGAGAGGTAGGTGGTGGGGCTTTACGACGAGGGACCCGCGCATTATTTTAATGCTTAATAAAGTTTGGCGGGGTTATAAACTTTGGGTTAGGAGTTTTAATAACTGCGGTTATTTGATTAATCAAATATTAATCAAATTCCAATATTTCTTGCGCGGCGACTATGGTTATTCATTCAACCGGAGGTCAACAAATCCCAGGGTGACAAGTGGCGAGTTGTTATTGGTCCCAGGTAGACCAATGACTCCCGAGAGAAATTTTATAGCCATATTAGGCCGAGGTGGGGTATTTACAATATTTTTGGATTTTTGTGGATTTTTACACATAATAGGGGGAGGGGAAATATAGGGGATTTATATAATAAAGTTAGAATATTAATATGAATATGAGGGGGAAGCACTAGATGCATGAAACTGAATTACCTAGGCCTTAGGGTGTTAGGAGAAACAAAACTTTGCACAAGAAATGTGGCTTTTGGATCTCAAGCAAATCTGCAATTTTCACTTAAGTTTTGATGGAAAATAGAATGAAGTTAAGAGATTTTTTAGCAGATCTCAATCTCTTTAAGGGATATTAGTAAATGATTGCTTGCAAGGGGAGAGAGGGGAAGTTAGACATGCACATCTGATCTGTCACCACACCTTCACCTTGATATTTTGAGATATCCATGAAAATAGACCATGTTGGATAAGAAGGCACTGGTGATAAACCTGTTTCTGCAACCTCAATCTACCTACCGATCCTACAATTCCTAACATTTTTTTCTTCATTTTGATTGGGTGCACTTGAACTTGCAAACCTTGATTTTGCTCTTTTCTTTTGACTACCCTCCTATCTAGATCTACCCTTATTTCTTCCAAGGCTCAGATTAAACAGTTGAGACCCTTTGCTTCTCTACTTAGCTAGTGATCTGCCAAGCTTGAACTGTTTGGACAGACCTTCATTCTCTATTCTGCAGTAGGAAATTTAAATATGGACTGGCCCAGATTGAACTGTTGGGCCATCCATCAAATGTGATAAAAACAGTGTTTTCACTTTGTGAACTTGCTTTACACAAATAAGATAGCAGTGGCATTTTGACTGGCCACTTTCTTGGTCTTTCTTTGAGGTTCATTTTCTTTTTCTCTTGTTGACCAATTCATTCTTCTTGCCCTTTGATTCTTCTTTTAGGGAATACCCTCTTTACATTTTTTAATTTTTTGATTTTTGAAAATATGGAACCTTTGCAACATGGAAAGGATGATCATATTTGGCACTTCCACAGCCAATCATGAAAAATGAAACCTATCGGTATAGGAACCTAACAGTGGCTCCACTTGGGGATGGCTTTTCCTGGTGAAAATCCAAGAACAGCAGGTTAGATGGCCTTATTTTCAACTCTTGTTGTAATCTGAAATTCCTCTTTTACTGTGCCTAAATGGTGCTTCTGAAAAATTTGAGTGTTTCTCATGAATTCATTTACTTAGTTGTAGCTCTATTTGGCTTACTCTGTCTGAACATTTGCCATCATTTTTAAAGTTCCCAAGTTTTCTTTTTGATCTCTTCTGGTAAATTCAAAATATACACAAAAAGGTGGTACAACTATTTGCTTTCTTCCTTCAAAACTTGTTGCATACTATCCCTTATCTAATTGTTGTAATCAAAACTGCTGGAAAGACAACTATTTACATTCAAAACAGTCCTTCTATCTCTAACAGAGGGGATCAAAATAATGTTTGAGCATTCGTCCATTGACTGGGCCTTCTTTAGCTTCTGTACCATCAAGAATTTTTATAAAGTAAGTGTTATTTCCTTGTACAGCCTGAATGACAAAAGGGCCTGTTATAGACATTTTTGTGCCTTACAGCATAGAGCATGAAATGTCAATAATCTAAGGGATCCAAAGTCCCTAAACATGTTGTTCCTACCCCTAGAGGAACAAGGTCAGCAAACCACAGCACTTCAGATCAGTTCTCCACTGAAAAACACTCAGAAACAGGTCAATTTTGGATCAAAGCAGCTGCTCCAAAGGCTACCTGCATTGCATAGCAAGTGCAACAAGGGCTACCTGCACTGCATAGCAGGTACAACACAAGCTACCTGCGCTGGGCATACTTTGACATGTGGAGGAATTTTTTTCCCAATGTGCCAGTGCCCAGGAAGCTTCCAAAAAGGCACTTGATCATAAGATTCGCCTAATGATGAGTTAAGAGCTTCTAAAACTCCAAGTGGAAGGCAGAAACTCCGAGTGAAGGACTGAAGAACAACTGGAGTTGAAGAGGACAACAAGTCACACATCAAGCTGACTTATCTTCACTCCAAAACTCTATATAAGGATCTCATCCCATGGGATCTGGAGGCCGGAATTTAGTGCAAAGAATTGCTGTTGGTTTACCGTTGTGAGTATTGGGTGATTGCTTGAGGGAGGTGAAGAGGAGATTTCTTTCCGTCGGGAAGGTGATGCTGGATTGGACCTCTCACGGTTGTATCACCGCCTGAACCTTACTTCCTTATATTAATAAAGCATTTGAGGTTCTTCTATTCGCATGTGTTTCAATGGTGTATTGTCTTACTTGCGTATTTGATTTATGCTAATCCTTGAATCAATTATGAATGCGTGCTTCTTGTAGTTTCCTTTTCTGGTCTTGTTCGCAGGATCTCGTGTAGCTGGGCCCGTGAGAAGACTTGGAGCTGGGAGCAAGCGGCAAATAGAGGAGATTGGATCGACCATTTGCGCAAGACATCGGTAAGTGGATCTCTTCCTTTCGTCTCTTGCATGTCATAAAGAAGTAACTTTAGATAGCTTTGCTTCAGCTGTTGCTAAGGAACTATCACCCTTAGAGTGGGATAGGGTCATTCCGTGTTGGATACTTTTCCCCACAACAGACTGGCGACTCCGCTGGGGATCGTGTCTTGTTGGTAGCTTGTGTTTCTTGCTATTCATTTCTTAAACAAAGGGAGTACCGAATCGAACTGCATCCGAATCCTTCGAATGCAAAGTAGAGGGCAGCTACTCTAGCCCAGTGCTGGGCATGTTTATGATTTGAAGAGCTGATCCACAAGGACTCTTTTTAGCTCTTTGTGATAGTGTTCATCTTCCTTAATCATCCTCTAGTGTATACTTGACTGATAGCCTCTGATTTGGCCAAAAACCATTGATTTTTGAGCAAACTGTGACCCAGAATCTGAGAGAGATGAGAGTTGTCTCATCAGTGCAGCTGCAACAAAGGCTACCTGCACTGCAACGCAGGTCCCAAAGGGGCTACCTGTGCTGCATCTCAGATTGACAGTGCAGCACCTGCGCTGATCCAGTTTTGCCTTGTGCAACTGGGGTTCCCTCCTGTCTGTTGCCCAGTTTTCAATATTGTTTTTGCAGCCTGTTGTTAACCTGTATACCCAGCTGAAACTACCTTTCTTTGCCTTCATTCCGCCTCAGTTGTATGAAGAAACCGTGATTGTTCTTATTGTATTTCTTGCTTTCATTCACAGTTTCCCATAGCGAAAGTGAACTAGTCTTGCTGTGACCTCTTGGATCTAGACCTGTAAGAAAGTGTCGTTGTGATTCTGAGAGCTAGTTTATTGCTGTTCATAGCTGCTTGAGCATTTGCTTTCGTTATATGGTTCGAATTTCAGTATTTCTTGTGTTGAAACGAGTGAATCTTAAGGTGTTCTTTTGATTATTGGACAAAAACTTGTTTGCTTTCGCTTGAAATTGTATTCGAAATTATACAACAGCTTTCTTTTTGTAATACATCAACATTAAGGAAGAAGAAAAGAAATACTTGCATTGTGCATGTGCATTTTGACAGTTTGCATGTCGATTTAGGAAAGTGCATCAGTGTGTGCTCTATGATCTGTTTGAAAAGATGATGTCTTTCTTTTCCTTCAGTAGTTAAGATTTTCATAAGTTGAAAGAATTGAAAAAGCTTGCTTATCATTCTCAGACTGCATTTAGGAGTTGTATCATACATCACGTGGTGATCCATAAAGGCAAACTGCTAAGTAAGATCAACCTAAAAAGAACTGAATTTATCTAACAACGCTTTGAAACATAACGAAACACAGTAGAGGTCTAGGTAGAGACGTGAACCGGCGTCGTTAAACATAGTGACTGTCGATCTCTACGAAGGTGGGTGATTCCTCCTGAGGGACGATAGCACTAATACGGATTTGTGCTCCCGCGTACCGTCGCGTATATTGGGAGACCCCTATAGGAACAAAGCCTTTATCCATAGGAAGTCGTGTCGGCCGCCCTACTGATCGTGATGCAGTGAACACAGCATTCACGAAGATCGACCACTCGTACCGTAAAATGTATTTTGTGGTTTCGCGAAAGGTTTGGCACACCCTCTGCCTAGAACTCCAGAGTAGTTTCTTTTGGCCTTTTTCAAACTCTATAACTGAAAAAGTCCATCCGAGCATTTGTCACTTCGGGCTCGTTAATACATCGAAGGAGACTAGAGTCATCTTTAGCTTTTTCTCGACTCTTAAAACATGAAAAAGCAAGTTGTGTCTTAAAAAGCGTCTAAAAATAATTCAATTCGAAAACACATTTTACCCTGTGCATTGTTGGTTGATCAAGTAATCCGCAACCGTGGAAGAAAGTCAATCGATGAACCGTCGTTCGCGGAGGCGTACGAGTCAACCGTCTTTGTCTCCGGAATCGAAAACAACCCAGGCAAAGCGATCTCGTTCAACTGGTTCCAAATCTCCTGTCAAAGTTAGAACAAGTGTTCCGACGACATCTGAGGTTCCGGTTACTCCAAACATTTCTGGAAACCTTGCCCCTATTGAAGAAGTTCAACAGCCTCAGAGGGACAGTAACACTGATCCTAGTCTGAGAGCAAATACTTGTGTTACTGAATCGGTTCCATCAGTGGTCGGTTCAGAGAGTCTTGCTCCTCAAACGACTGTCGCTGTCGAAACAACCCCTTCTTCGGCACCAGAAATATTCTACGGGCCTAACGGTCTTCCTCTTCCACCCGGTCTGATCGCAATAGAAGAAATTGTAGAAGATCCGCAAGCAACTACTCCAACACATTTTGGAGCAGGGATCACTCTACTTCCTACTGCATCAGAAGCTAGCCTATCACCCAGAGAAGTTCCTGAAGAATCACTAGGCAATCTACTGGATAGACTCAAAATGTCTGAACAACCGTCAACATCTAGGACTGTGCCAAATGACACAGCGACAGCAGAACTCCCTGCAGTCACTCCGACAATGTTCACCGGCATACCATCTGTCCCTAACTCTAAACAGCTGGAGGGGGTCCCTTCGGGGGCCATGACGACAGTATGGTCTGTTCCTGTTTGTTCTCCCGGGATAATACCCGGTAACTCCTATGTTGGAACTCAGCAAATTGATCCTTTCGGGAATCAGTTTGGGCAATCCGGTCCTCGAGGTGTAATGAATCCTCTCGGTTCCGGACCACCACCGTATGGGGGGCAATATGCTTTTTCATTACCCCCTCCGGGAGGTTACCCATACGGGAGTTCACAACCATATTCAGGTTATACTGGAATAACTACAAGTGGTTGGATACCTATGCTACCCCAGCAACCAAGAGTTGTGTATTCTATGCAACAACAAATGCCTGTGACGAACATCCCGACGACACCAGCGATTGTAACCGTGTCGCAAGTTCAAACGGTGCCTGTTGTATGTCAACCTCAGTTTCCTCAGGTTGTAATGCAACAGCCCCTTGACCCTGCGACTCAACCGCAATCGCCGGCTGGCGGGGCGGCACAAGCACAAACGGGTACCATTACCCCTCATCTTGGTCCAATGGTTAGTATAGCACAACAACCCATGGCATCACAACCATGGTTGGTGCAGTATCAACAACCACAATTCCAGCAAGTGTACCAAGGTACCGAGCAGCAGATTTTTGCGAACAGTGGACAACCGTACATGCAAAACGGTCTAAACCAACCACTTTACAGTGGGGTAGTCCACCAACCGTATCAATCGTACCAGCATCAAATACATTATGCCGGTATGCAAAGACCAACTGCTCAAGCGATCCCATCGTATCCTGGGTACGCTTCGCCTAACCTGAGTCAACAGCTGCCATTCGTGGCAACTCTAGAGTTACCCGATTTACATCGATTGACGAACGATCCAATTGCTTATGCCCCTTGGTGGCCAGCGATTCCTCACAAACTTCCCTCGGACATTCCTAAATTCAATGGAAATCCAGGTGAAGACCCGTCGAATCACGTCATGACTTTTCATCTGTGGTGTTCATCGAACACTCTGAACGATGATTCGATAAGACTTCGCCTCTTCCAGAGGACATTGACAGGTCCGGCGGCTAAATGGTATATAGAATTGCCAAGAGCCTCTTTCGACAATTTCAGCTCCTTAGCCACGACTTTTTTAACCCATTTTCAACTACCAATCAGGTATGAAACAGGAACCGAGATACTAACCAACTTCAAACAGACGACAGCTACTCACATATCAGATCATATACATGAGTGGCGTCGCCGTCGTAGGATGGTGAAAACATACGTTCCTGATCAGCTATTAGCTGAATGGTTTATAAAGTCATTACTTCCGGCTATAACGAAAGATGTAGCCAAGGGGGGAGTCGTAACAGAGGAGCAAGTCATCGCTCGTGCTCAATATTTAGACTTAGTATATACTCAATCTGGCACGCTCTACGACAAAATACCTGACGCCCTTAGACCTGAATTTTCAATTCCTCCCCCTCCTAAATCGAATATTGACTCTCATGCCGGAGATGGCGTGATTGGCACTGCAAGCGCGAAGTCGAAAAAGGCGTCACCTCAGAAAGCCCGTAAGACTTCAGATCGAAATGCCCATGAAGAGATTCTTGCTTCGGAAGTAAATGCCATATCAGCAGATAGAGGCAAAGAAACCAATCAACCAGGAAGCAAGAAGAGGCAAAACAAAGGGAAGAAGAAGAAACAGGATGATCCGTCACCTGAAAAAACTTCTTCGAACTCTCCTGAGAAAGGGAAAAAGAAATGGCCCTGTATGATATGTGACGAAGATCACAAGACAACAGATTGTCCATACAAAGCTGAGCTCAAGAGATTCTTTAAAAGTCCAAAGAACCCAGCTGTGTTGACTGATCCATTTCCCAATCTAGGTCAAAATATGGTTGATAGTGGAAATGCTTCCCCGTCGCAAGTGCTAATGTTATCGATCTCCAAGCACCAAAATGATGCTTTGATTTCGACAAGGAACAAAGATTACGGAAATCCGCAACTGTCAAACGAAAAAGGTAAAGATCAACCTAGTAGTTCGACAACAACTTCGACAGAAGTTGTCCCACCCATAATGCTAGAATTAACGATAAAACCACCTAAGGGGGTAGTACACAAGTCGACTTTTAATCCTCGTGCCAGAGCGGCACAGCATTATAACATAGTAGAAGATTTGGCTCAATCGCCATCCGCTATGTCGACTCTAGAAGTACTACAAAATTGTCCATCCCAAAGGCAGGCATTGTTATCGGCAATAGGGGGGGTTGATCCTAAGGATTCCAATCTTGTGTCCTTTGATCACAAAGGGTATGACCCTCAGTTACCAGCTCAACTAGCTTTCCTTATTCAAGTGAAAGCCCTCAACAAAACTGTTCATCGAACAATTATTGATGAGGGGGCATCGACATGTATTATGTCGATGAGTTGCTGGAAAACATTAGGGTCGCCAACCTTGTCAAGATCGTCGACAACACTAAAAGCATTCGACGGTAGGACATATACCCCTTACGGTATTCTAAGTAACTTAAAGGTTGAACTAGGTGGAAAAACAGTAGAAATTGATGTTGAAGTCATAGATGGGAATCTGGATTACAACATCCTACTGGGAAGACCATGGATTTATGCCATGGCAGCTGTTGTGTCAACTTATTTTAGGAAGATCGCTTTCCCGTTTGAAGGAGGGATTACGGTCGTCGACCAACAGAACTTCCTCCTTAATGGTTCACAAGTTACGGGAAGCATTCCCATGATCCATGAAAGCGACCATTCAATTCAAGATATAGGAGTAGGCCTGCTGAAAGACCCCACGATGATGGGGACTTTCTCGCTACCAAATCATATGTACATAGGAAATGTACCATTGGTGGCTACCTGCAACATGATATCCTCCACGAAGGTCGCAAAAGACAAAGTCGTCATGGATCGGGCAATGGTCTTGCACCCGAGCCCAATCGAAATATTGTAGCAATCAATGTTTCAGGCATGGGAGGCGAGCCCAAATCAATGCTCGTCAAGCGTTTGGGTAGACAGGTCAGGAGAATGTGGTACCCCTTTGGATCCTTGGTCACGAGTGCATGCAAGTGACGAAGGAATCCTACAGTCAATGTTGATTGAGGGGGCACCATGGGATGATAACCACCATCGTTCCCTTCCTCAGGAAGATACTCAAGGCGACCTATATCACCCTTCAGTATTTGAATTCCTAGCAAATACTGTAAATACGGTGGATTCCGAGAGAAACCTATCCAATATAGAAGAGACTATAGCCATAAATATCTCGACCAAAACAGACATTGTAGAGAATATTTATGTCGGCAAAGGTTGTTCCCCTTCAGAACAAGAAATATATAAAGCTCTTTTCCGCGAATTTAGAGATGTCTTTGCCTGGTCATATGATGAAATGCCAGGCATCGACTCGAGTATCGTTGAACATGAAATTAAGATGTATCCTGATGTCAAACCAGTAAGACAACGGCTTCGGCAGGTGCACCCCAAGAAAGCCGCTGCTATTAAGGCAGAAGTTGAAAAACTCCTCCATGCTGGTTTCGTCTACCCGGTTCCTCTAACTGACTGGGTATCGAATATTGTCCCTGTTATGAAAAAACAAGGAACAATACGAGTGTGCGTCGATTATAGGGATGTAAATCAAGCTTGTCCAAAGGACAACTACCCTACACCCTTCATCGACCAGATAATTGATGAATGTGCCGGATGTGAAATCTTTTCGTTTATGGACGGATTTTCCGGGTATAATCAAATTAATATCCGCCCACAGGACCAGTCAAATACTGCATTTATTTGTCCGTGGGGCACATTCGCTTATCGAAAATTACCCTTTGGTTTAAAGAACGCAGGGGCGACGTTCCAGAGAGCAATGAATTATGCTTTCCATGACATCAAGAACATCGTTCAACCTTATCTCAACGATCTCCCGACTCATTCGCAAAAGCGGACTGATCATCCACAACATTTAAGAGCGATATTTCTACGTTGCTGACACTACAAGATAAGACTCAATCCGCACAAATGTGTGTTTTGCGTCGGTTCTGGTCGTTTACTTGGCTTTATAGTCTCCAAGGATGGGATTCGTCTCGACCCTTGCAAGGTGCAGGCAATCATTAATTTGCCTCCACCTTCGAACTTGCTTCAGATTCAGAAACTCCAAGGAAAAGCAAACTTTCTGAGGAGGTTCATTCCGAATTACGCAGAACTTGCTAAAGGTTATACCCGTCTCTTGAAAAAGGATGTACCTTTCGTCTGGGACCAGGTTGCGCAAGCTTCCTTTGATGCTCTGAAAGAAGCGCTAGTAAAAGCATCATTAATGTACACCCCGGACTATCAAAGAGACTTTAACCTGTATCTGGCTGCAGCAGATACGACCATTGCAATGGTTTTAGTTCAAGAAGTCGACGGAATTGAACACCCTATATATTATTTAAGTAAAAACTTAAATGATACAGAAAGTAAATATTCTCATGTTGAAAAGCTAGCACTAGCTGCTGTTCAAGCGATACAAAGGTTTCGGCATTATGTCCTCTTCAGGAAGACCACCGTATTGTCAGATTGCAACCCCATGACTTATATACTGTCGCGACAGTTGCTTGGGGGCAAATATTCAAAGTGGATAGCTATCCTTCAAGAGTTTGCTATGGAATTTGTGAAATCCAAATCAAAGAAAGCTTTAGTTTTCGCAGAATTATTATGCGATCTCCCATCATCGTCCAACGATGAAACGTCCAAAGAATCAATCGTGGACGAAGATTTGTTTCTGATATCAGCAAGTGATGAGTGGTATGGAGATATAATAGTTTATCTCCAAACCCAAAAGTTTCGGCCAGACACCTCTCACTCAGAACAAAAACGCATTCGATACCAAGCAAAAGACTACATGATCGTCGGTGATACGCTTTACCGTCGTGGTGTCGATACGGTCCTGAGAAGGTGTCTAACCCATGAGGAGGCCGAAAAAGCCCTGAATGAATGTCATTCAGGCACCTGTGGGGGGCATCAATCTGGATATGCTACAACACAAAGAATCTTACGAGCAGGATACTTCTGGCCAACCATGTTCAAAGATTGCATAACCGCAGTTAGAAGTTGCCATGCATGTCAGATTTTTGATAGCAAAACCAGAAGACCCCCCGCTCCTTTACAGCCAATAATAGCTGTGGGGCCTTTCGCAAAGTGGGGCATCGATTTCATGCAATGTAACCCCACCTCGACCGGGGGGCATGGGTATATTATAGTCGCAGTTGACTATTTTACAAAATGGGCCGAGGCGATGCCTACATTGGATAACACTGGTGAAACAGCAGCCCTATTCTTTTTTAATCATGTAGTCACCAGATTCGGCGTACCACGGGCCATAGTAACAGATCATGGATCGCATTTTCGCAATCACATGATGGTTGAATTAACTGCCAAACTAGGATTGTCTCACGACAGCTCTACTCCGTACTATCCACAAGCTAACAGACAAGTTGAAGCAATCAACAAGGTCCTGAAGCGCATGCTGCAAAGGATGGTTGGGGTTCACAAAAGAAGATGGCATTTGATCCTGTACTCGGCTTTGTGGGCCTACCGAACATCGGTAAGGAATGCCACTGGGTTCACACCGTTTCAACTGGTATATGGCCTAGAAGCAATCCTACCGATCCAGTGTGAAATTTCGTCCCTTAAACTCGCAATTGATCTCCTCCCCAGAACCTCAGAAGAAGAAGCTCGTTTCTTGGAGTTAATCCAGTTGGATGAAACCTGTCGTGATGCCGCCTTGGCCAACGAAGCCCATAAGAAACGAGTCAAAGCGCAGTTCGACAAAAATGTCAAACCCCGTGTCTTCTCGGAAGGTGATTTGGTCTTGCTTTATGACCAAGAATCCGATAAATTGGGGGCTGGGAAATTCAAGTCCTTATGGATGGGCCCTTATATTGTTAAAAGTGTGTTAGCAAAAGGTGCCTACGAGTTGGTAGATTATGACGGAATTCCACTGGCGCAACCCCGCAACGGGTTGTACCTTAAGCGTTACTATGCCTGATAGTAACCTGTATGCTTTTGTTACATTTTTGTTTTCGCTAAAGTGTTTGTTCCAGTTTAAGTAATCCGCTTTTTAAACTTATTGCAGATGTCAAATCCATTGGAACCGTGGGTTGGATATGCTGACGGAGCGAGTCGTAGTTCGAGGAACCTATCCTCTGCAGCATGGGCCATTTTTGACCCAAGCGGCGAGTTAGTGAGTTTCAGGGGGGTATGTATTGGCCAATCAACGAATAACATCGCTGAGTATAGCGCGTTGATAGAACTCCTCTCTGATGCCATCACCCATGGCATACGCCGGCTAGTCGTCAGGTTAGACTCACAGCTCGTGGTACTACAACTCAATGGTACCTACTCTGTCCGAAATCCAGCTATTTATCGCAAGTTCCTAAGAGTTAAAATCTTGGAAAGACAGTTTGATTTTATCCAATATCAACACATTTCCAGAAACTTAAACACATTAACCGACTCATTAGCAAACTATGTGTTAGATAGAGATTTGCAAAATTGATAAAAAGAGAAGCATCGTCTATGTTTCATACATGGATCACATAAAAAGTGGAATAAACCACGAAAATCAAAAATATATATAACTGTTTACGGTTTACATATAATGTTCTGTAACCAAGACAAAATCGGTCATACGACCCCAAAACTCAAAATGGCTGGGGGGTACCCTAGCCTAGTGATGCTCATGATAACATGCCACGGCCTGTGCGATCATGCGCAGAAGACGAGACCATCGTCTAGGAACACCAGCAGTATGTCGCTGCAACCGCAGAGGCAACTCGTCAATCCGTACATCCGGAATCCCAAGGGTAAGACCCTCGACCTGTTCCTGCACAGCTACAAGAGTCTCGGCCAAGTCAAGGTCACGGAGAATAGCTCTCCCTGGAGCCTCCCCTGCTGGGGCAGCGGCCGGAGCTCTCAGACGAACTGCTGGACGGACGGGACCAACATCTGCATGCACACATGAGTTTGATTAGAGTCTTGATAGAGTAAAGCACAAGGACATTATAAATAAAAAATAGTAAACAGTGATAAGGACAAAATATTTACCAAGATCACCCCACTGCTCGCCATCCGGTAGTACCAAATCCGGATCACCTCGGAAATCCATACCAATATATGGATACTCAGAAAAAGCCATATCCTGCCACTCGAACCACCTAAAGAAGGCATCAGTAAAAGTAATCTGAGATTGACCTGCATGTCTAGCCATGTGGTCGACCCACCTCTGCATGCGTGGCTCAGTAGGGGATGGCAAGTCGAGAACAATGTACTGAGGTTGCATCAGGGGTATCTTCTCCAAAGCGAAGGCAGTCAAAACTGAACCGAAGCCAAAATTCTTCAGTTTCCCGTCCTTTACTTTGGTCAACTGGTTTTTCATCTGAACCAGTACTGCGTCACACCAGTTAAAAACTTTCGGCTGAAGACATTCCAAGGCGTGCTGCACATAAGACCTGTTGGCAACATGAGGGGATGTGCTGCCGGCCATCCTACAAATCGTGTACAGAATAGACCTGAGAGACCTGTCAGTGATATCACGGATAGAAACCTTGCCGTCTCTGCTCGGCTGGGATCCCTCCCTACAATACTGACGGATATAATCTTTCACGGAATCGCTCCCTCGGGCCGAACCGGACAAGGAAATGGGGGCACCCCGCCTTGACAACCCAGTCAAGAAGTAAATGTCCACTATGGTCAAAGGGATGGACTTGCCCCTAATCTGGAACACTTGGTTAATAGGATCCCAAGCATCAAGCAGGTACTGCAGAAAACGTATCTGTGCCCTCATGCTAGATATACGGAAGAATTTTAGCAAGCCACAGTTCCGCAACACGCTCACGGTAACAGGATCATGGAGGGCAATCATGTCCTCCTCTTCATGCTCTCGTTCTCGCCACGTGAGAGTCATTCTGCTCTAATAAACTCTGCAAAACAAACAAGAGGAGGAGTAAGATCCCTGACTCAGTAAAGAAAATGGCAAAATTCTCATGAAAAAGTATGCAACCAAAAAGTTTTCTGCGCCCAACGCAGGTAGGGAAGGGCCTCACCTGCGTTGGGAGACAAACTGCCTTTGAAAATGAAAACCCCCAACGCAGGTTTCGATATGGGGCACCTGCGCTGATGGCAGAGCGCCCTAGAGAAACCCCAGGGGCTCATGAGGGCAGGAAAACAAGCATAAAACTGAGAAATAAGACCATGAAAAGATAGAGCTAGGGTTTAGCTCCTACCTGGTGGAAACGGCGCTGAAAATCGTCCACAGAATCTCCCGAAATCAGCTGGTGAAAAATCGAGAGGAAGAGGCACCTCCAAAGCTCCAACAAACCAAATGCACATGAAATGGTAAAATGAAAGGTAAAAACATCTTTTAATTGCGTCTTACGTAGTTCAAAGTAAAATATTAGTATTTTTACTTCATGTTATCCATTTCTAACAAGTTTGTTGCAGCAATTGATGAAACAGTACTATCTCTGGAAAAGAAAAACTAGTCATGGTAAAATATGAATTTGACCTTAACAAACGAGCAGTTTTGGCAAAGTTCATGCTCGTTAAAAAATAAACGCAAGATCCGAGCAGTTTTAACGCGGACTTCATGCTCGTTAAAAAATAAACATAAGCATGTGAGCAAGCTTCCCCCTAGAGTTCAAGCTCGCTAAGAAAAATGAACCGGTAAATAACCATTTGAGACCGTAAATTCATCAGCCATAAAAGCCTTGGTCGTGTTTGTGCACCGTCACCTCCACTGTTCATTTGGCCGATCATCCACTTGATTGTTTACCTGTTTTGAGGAGCAGCTGCGAAGAGTGATCCCACTTAGCCATCCTTGTAACACTGCCGTGATTGGAAAATTCCAACCTGTACCTGGAATCTGCTGCTATCCCTGTTTATCACTCGTTCCTCAAAACACGAGTCTTCTTTGAGCTCTTTTCAATGACTCATAAAATATGAAAAGTTTGCCGAGTTTTGGCCTTCCAGCTCGTTAAAAGAACAGGAAGAGCTATCCCTCCTCTAGATTTTAATCTTTTTGGACCTGAGGGATTATTGCACAAAAAGATCGAGCGCTTGTCTAGTTCGGCTCGATAAAGATATCGAACATTCATCCCTTCTGTATTGTTTTATACTTTTCAGACTTAAGGGATTAGATGACGAAAAAGGACCCCTGGAGTCCACTTTATGTACCCTTTTTAGACTCTCTGAAAATGAAAAGGACCGAGTTGTCTTTGTCGCTGGGCTCGTTAAAAATATTAGATAGCGACAAACTTGTCTTTAGACGAGAACGAGTTTCCCTATCGCTAGGCTCGTTAAAACATAGCGATGGGCTTGCCCGAAGGGCAGGTTATAGAACAAGCATATGTTATCCTCCTCAAGCTTGACAAAAATAAAGAGGTACTGGTCAGAAACGACTGGGGAAAAATTGGGAAGAACCTCAAAGCTTAATGGTAGCAAGTCGCTCTTGAACATGACACTTTTGCCTCCGTAAATATCGGGTTGGGTTATTATCATTCACCGGTCCCTTCACCATGGTCTCGCCATACCATCCATACATGGGGTAATGCTACCAATCCATCACATCAGTGTCGTTATATGTTCAAGAGATGTCATTCAGAAAGTGTCAACCGGGTCCCATCCACTACCGTACATCATCTTTAATCCTTCCATGACCGCCACCTTGAATCATATCTCACAGATCGTTTTCACCATCATCACTAGCTCCGTTCCGTGTCACTGATGTGGGATTCATTAAGGCCCTCCTTTGACGGATCACTTCTTGTCGACATCAGCTCATTACCCAAGAAGTTGATCTGGGAACACCCCCTCAGTAATTTGAAGCTTGCATGCCTCAATGGCAAGTTTCTCACTCCCGGTGATAGGTATACATTAATGACCTTCGACCAGGAGACTTTGCGTGGTGTTCGACGTCAGATCCTATATTCACACCACGTGAATTGTGCTGCAGTACCTTGAGGGTCATCATCATTATCGGTGATTCCTCTCGCACTTGTTAACAGTTTACATTATTGACTGGTAATCAAGCGATGTCTTTCCATGTTCGACTTCAAGAAATTCTCACATGGATCGACTTGTACTAGAGTGAAGATCGGACAAGTTTGAAGACCCCGGATCTAGTTTCATCCATCCGGGCTGCGATATATATTCAGGAGATAAAAACATAGACGTGTGCAGCAGATGATCATCCTACTAAAAGGATGATAATTAAAAGCAGAGAATTATCAGTCTATTATCAGACGATCGTCTGTTTATGTACAGCAAATGTATTTATAAAGCTGAGCATGGGAAATGCCCGCATCAGCTAGATCATGAAAAGAAAGTATGAAAAGATAATGTATTGTATTGTATTTTGTTACAGGTCACCTCCCAACGATTGAATGAACTTCGGATCCTCCTAATAAAGCATTTCACCCGATAAAAGACCTCATAATTTAGGGGGCAACTGTTATAGACATTTTTGTGCCTTACAGCATAGAGCATGAAATGTCAATAATCTAAGGGATCCAAAGTCCCTAAACATGTTGTTCCTACCCCTAGAGGAACAAGGTCAGCAAACCACAGCACTTCAGATCAGTTCTCCACTGAAAAACACTCAGAAACAGGTCAATTTTGGATCAAAGCAGCTGCTCCAAAGGCTACCTGCGTTGCATAGCAAGTGCAACAAGGGCTACCTGCGCTACATAGCAGGTACAACACAAGCTACCTGCGCTGGGCGTACTTTGACATGTGGAGGAATCTTTTTCCCAATGTGCCAGTGCCCAGGAAGCTTCCAAAAAGGCACTTGATCATAAGATTCGCCTAATGATGAGTTAAGAGCTTCTAAAACTCCAAGTGGAAGGCAGAAACTCCGAGTGAAGGACTGAAGAACAACTGGAGTTGAAGAGGACAACAAGTCACACATCAAGCTGACTTATCTTCACTCCAAAACTCTATATAAGGATCTCATCCCATGGGATCTGGAGGCCGGAATTTAGTGCAAAGAATTGTTGTTGGTTTACCGTTGTGAGTATTGGGTGATTGCTTGAGGGAGGTGAAGAGGAGATTTCTTTCCGTCGCGAAGGTGATGCTGGATTGGACCTCTCACGGTTGTATCACCGCCTGAACCTTACTTCCTTATATTAATAAAGCATTTGAGGTTCTTCTATTCGCATGTGTTTCAATGGTGTATTGTCTTACTTGCGTATTTGATTTATGCTAATCCTTGAATCAATTATGAATGCGTGCTTCTTGTAGTTTCCTTTTCTGGTCTTGTTCGCAGGATCTCGTGTAGCTGGGCCCGTGAGAAGACTTGGAGCTGGGAGCAAGCGGCAAATAGAGGAGATTGGATCGACCATTTGCGCAAGACATCGGTAAGTGGATCTCTTCCTTTCGTCTCTTGCATGTCATAAAGAAGTAACTTTAGATAGCTTTGCTTCAGCTGTTGCTAAGGAACTATCACCCTTAGAGTGGGATAGGGTCATTCCGTGTTGGATACTTTTCCCCACAACAGGGCCTTTCCAAAGAAAATCAAATTTTCCATGTTTCCCTTTATCCTCTCTTCTAGAATCCCACTTTAAAACTTTGTCCCCAATGAAGAAATCCTCTGCTTTGGTTCTCTTATCAAACATCCTTTTCAGTTTTTCTTATAGAACCTGACTTCTCTGATATACTTCCTCTCTAGTCTGCTGCAAGTGAATAGTTTGATTGATTCTCCTTTGAATATCATTAGGTTCTTCTTGTATTTCTTGCAGCAATTTGATCACTGGGATTCCCAAAGATGAAGGGAACCTTGCCTCCAAGCCATAGACCAATTCATATGGGCTTGTTCCAATGGATCTCTTTGTCGTTAACCTATCTGCCCATAGTGCATTAACCAGCTTCTTATGCCAATTCTTCTTGTTTTCCTCCAAGACCTTTTTGATGATGTTGATGAGGCTTTTGTTGGAGGACTCAGCTAGACCATTACCTTGAGGGTAATAGGCTGTGGAGTGGCCCAAGGTAATGTGGTACTTGTGGCAAAAATTTATCATTCTTTTGGATTTAAAGGCTGCTGCATTGTCTGTAATCATCTTTTCCGGACAACCAAATCTAGACAAGATGTTGGTTTCTAAGAATTGCATGATGATTGAGTCATTGGCTTGCCTACAGGGGATGGCTTCTATCCATTTGGTAAAGTAGTCTGTGGCTGTCAAAATCCACTTATGCTGGCCAGAGGAGGAAGGGTGGTTTTCTCCAATGAAGTCCAAACCCCATTGTTGAAATGGCCTTTCAGTTGAAATGGGTTTGAGGGGCAAAGGCAACAGCTTTTTCTTGCCTTCAAAAATTTGGCATTTGTGGCAAGAAGTTACATATTTCTTTGCATCAGCAAAAAGTGTGGGCCAATAAAATCCAGCCCTTAGGATTTTATCAGCTGTTGATTTCCAATATAGGTGTCCACCACAGTCCCCTGCATGAAATTCTTTTAGTACTTTGTCAGTTTCATCCAGTGTTAGGCAATTAAGCAAAATACCTTCTTGATTTTTCCAAAATAAAACATTGTCTATAATACAAAACTTTGATGCTTTCATTTTCAAGAATCTCTTTTTAGTCCTGGATAACCCTGGAGGAGCTTGTAGGTTCAGCAATATATAGCATATGTCAGCATACCAAGGTGATTGTAAAAATGCTTGATTGATATGTGGAGTCGCCATCTCCTATTCGTCATCCAGTTCATTTATGTCAAGGGCTTGAAAATTGGTTTCAGTCATCAGCTTGGCTAGTCCTTGTCCTTTTATTAGTTTGGTTGGCTTAATTTCAATGTCATACTCTAAAATGTTAGCTATCCATTTGCCCCTTTTACCCTCAATTCCTTCTTGGGTCAGAATGTCTTTAACCACAGCATTTGGAACATAGGCTATCACATGTGAGTACAAGATATAAACTCTGAAATCCTTGATGGCTTTTACAAGGGCATAAGCTTGTTTTTCCATGATCTGATATTTGAGTGGAGCATCTCTAAGGTCTTTGCTGAAAAAAGCAATGGGCTTCTCACACCCCTGGTCATCTTTTTGCAATAGGACAGCAGCAATAGTATGCTCAGATGCAAAGGAAAAAATCATGAAGTCTCTATCAAACTTGGGGCTTGTGAGGACTGGTGTTTTTGTCAAAGCTATTTTGATATCCTCAAAGGCTTGTTTAGCTTCCATTGTCAATTTGACTTTAGAATCTTTCTTCAACGTATTATTCAACAGTCTTATTAGCTCGGCCAAATTGGGAATGAACCTTCTTAGGAAATTGATCTTTCCTAAAAAAGCTTGCAGTTCTTTGATGTTTCTTGGGTGAGGCACTTGGAGGATAGCTTGTATTCTGTCTGGGTCAATTCTAATGCCATATTTTGAAATTATGTGACCTAGGAGTTTGCCTTCTTCTAGGCCAAACAGTGATTTCTTGGGGTTCAATGATATGCCATATTTTCTGCAAATTAGAACACTTGTCTTAAATGCTCTAAATGTTCTTGGTCTGATTTTGAGAAAGCGGTGAGATCATCAAGGTATATGACTAAGAATTCATGGATCTCTTTGGCAAAGGCTATGTCCATTGCTCTTTGAAATGTGGCCCCTGCATTTTTGAGTCCAAAAGGCATTTTCACATATTTGAAAGTTCCCCAAGGTGTTGTAAAGGCAGTTTTGTCTTGATCATCCGGGTGTACTAAGATCTGATTGAATCCTGAGAATCCATCTAACAGTGAGATCCTAGAAGCTCCCACTACCCTTTGTAAAATATGATCCATCTTAGTTAAGGGGTAGTGGTCTTTGAGAGAGACTTTATTCAAATTTCTGAAGTCAACACACAGTCTTATCTCTCCTGTTTTCTTTCTAGTAGGCACTAGATTTGAAATCCACTCTGAGAACCTGATAGGAGCAATGATTCCGGCTTCATATATTCGTTTAACTTCCTTTTCAATCAGGGGAAGAAGGACAGGATTCACCCTTCTAAGCTTTTGTTTAAAAGGTTTTTGATTCTCTTTCAAAGGTATAGTATGTTGGATGACAGAAGTATCATAGGACTTGAGGTCCTCATAACTCCAGGCAAAGACATCTTGGAACTCTTTAAACAACTCAATGTATTTCAGCTTTTGATCAGAAGGTAATGCTTTAGACAGTTTTACCATTTTGGGATTTTCTGTGGTTCCAATGTTGCAGTCCTCAATTTCTGCATTCAGTGGTTGCTTTTTTGGCTTTCTTGGAATATCATTTGAATCAAATATATCCTCCAAAGGAGTTAAGCCCGTGGGCAGAAAATTATCCTTTAGTTCAATTACTTCGGATTCTCCCCCAGCCATTTCATCTAGGTCCATTTGCTTCAGTTCTTGTAAATTTTCACAGTCAAAGGTTGTTGGATGCAGAATTAAATTTGCTGTTTCAGCTGATATACTTTGCTCACTTTTGTCTATTTGTTGTTGATCATCAACGGTGCTTGTGTTAATGTTTATACATGAGAATTCCTCTTTCAAAGTCAGGAAATTATTTATTTGTGTATCATTTTCAAACACCTGCCAATTTTTGACATTATCTGGGACAACAGGTCTATGTTTGATTTCAGCAGTGAAATGGTGATTGGGCTCAAATGGTAGCTTGCAAGTGCTAGCGAAAGTGGCCGAACTATGTGCATGTAAATTGTGCTTTCTTGGAATTTTGGTGAGCTGAGATTCTGAGAAGTTGTTAAGTATTTCGATGGCTGCCCCTCTGTAAGCTCTTAACCTAAGATCATTGCTAACAAAGTTTCCCTTCATCTGTTGTATAATCAAATCTGAGTCCCCTAGAATTGAAACCTTGGTTTACCCAAGGCTTCTGATCAGTTTGAGACCTAACAAAAGGGCTTCATACTTGGCCCTATTGTTTGTGCACCTGAAATTTAGCCTATATGCATTACCTTCAGCATGGTTATTTTGCATATTGTGTATCCAAACCCCTGCCCCTACTCCTAATTTGTTCACTAACCCATCAAATTCTAAGTACCATAAGATTTCTTGATCGCCACTGGTTTTGGGATTTTTAGAAACTTGCTTAGTGGGCAGGTTTGGACTTTGTAACTCATATGCTATGTCTTGTTCATTGGTTGCATCAATCACATCAATAAATTTTTGATCTTGGGCACTAGATTGTTCGTTTATGATTTTTGTGTGTGCTGTCTCTAGAAGTTTGACATCAGTTTTGGGACACATGTCAGCATTGTATAAAATGAATGAATCCATATCGGAATGCATGGAATAGATGGGGAAGTTTTGGGGTTTCTCTTGACTACTAACCACATATTTCATTAATGTTTCCCGATACAATCTCTTTGGCTGGCCAAAGACCGAAATGGTGGCATAAGACATGTCTAGTTGCAAAGACCCTTGGAGTTTTGCACCCCAAGATCTGGACAAAAGCATACCATACTTTGGTGGAATATCAGCTACCACCACATCCATCAAGATTGTTTTAGCTGGATATTGGACTAAAGATACACAAAGGTCTTTAATTAGGCCTAAACACCTGACCCGGTTGGAATCAAATGAAAACAAGTCTTTGTATGGCCTTGTGATATCTAGGTCTAGCTTTTCCATCACAGATTTAGGCATTAAGTTATGGGAAGCTCCCGAATCAAGCATTGCATTGTGCAACACTTTGTCATGAATGTTTAAGCTTACATAGAATGGAGGGACCCCTCCATCTACTGTTTTACCATTGACTTCAGGACCAAAAATGAGTTCTGGTTGGTATCTAAAACATTGACTGCATCCCTATTCTCTGGTATTTGGAGTGACCTGTTGCTTTGTTCCCTATAAACTTCATGTTTAGCCAATTCAGACAGAGGAATAGCTATTTTCAGCTTGCCTATTTCTGTTTCTAAGTTAAAAGGTTTTTCCACTTGAATTTTTGTGTTATGGACAGCAAACCTTTCCTTTTCTGCTGCATTCTCAGTGACCTTATCTTCATTATGGGTGTTGTTTTGAACTAAGTTTGTTTTAAAACTATTTTCAGGAGGGCAGATCAGATTATCTTTTGAAGGAAGGGATGTGGATGGCTGATTCTTTGAGGGTTGTTCATCTGATATGTCTTGCATAGTGGCTTCTTTTGGGTGGAGGTCTGTTTTAGTAGGGGGTTCTGTCAGTACAGCTTTATCCTTTGTTTTCTTTGGCTGCTTGGTATCCTTTAGCTTGGCAGATTCAGGCACATCTATGGTTCTGCTTCTTAATTTGTATTGTTTATGCACCTCATAGACTGCTGCATCATACCCTTCTCTGAAATCAAATGACTCTCCAGACTTGGTTTGAAATTGATTGAATTCATGGGCCTCTTGGTCATCTTGTGTTAGAAAGATTTTTTGCTCACTGTTTAACCCCATTAGGTTGATTTGGGTGTCCTCTATAGGCTCACTAGAGTTTGAGGCTTCGGCATAGTTCTCTTGAAATGGAGGTCTGATATTCTGATCAGGGACAGCCTTCCCGGTGTTAGGATTTGAATTTTTTCTAAAGTTTGGATTCCTAGTGGTGTTACTTGGTTGACCCTCCCAAGAAGATTTTCTTTCAATGGTTTCCACCCTATCACCCAGCCTGTCCATACCTTTAATGATTGCATCCAGTTTTTGTTCAAATGCTGAAGGCTCTTCTTTGAAAGTTGTTCTTCTTTCAGCTCTTGCCCGATTTCGTTTAGCAATCAGGTTTGCCTCCACACTAACAGCTATATTCTGCATGTCTGCTAAGCTTGGAGGGGCTCTTTCCCTTAGCTGATATGCCATGTCAGGGTCAAAACCATCAGGGAATTTGATTCAGGCTAAGTCAGGTGGGGGTCTAAGGTTCTGAGGAATAGCATTATAAACATTATTGAACCTGGCACAATAGTCTTGGACAGTTTCTTGTGGGCCTCTTTTCAAGTTGTCATATTCTGTTAAAATGTGTAAAGGATCTTTCTTCTTTTCCCATCTATTTAAAAAGGATTGATAAAGGGCATCTGGATTAGCTATAGAATTTGGAGCAAGTGCTCTAAACCAAGTCCTTACATCACCAGTTAGACTTTGGACAAAGATCTTCATCCTTACATCATCATCATCAATTTCATAATTCTCAAAATAATCTTGAATTTTCTTAGTGTGTTGTTGGGCTGTATAGGAGCCAGTACCATCAAAATATGTGATTTTACTCTGATAATCCTGAGGCATAGCCCCTGGATTCCCAGGTAACTGCAGGGGAGCATAACGGTTTGCCATATTTACAGGGATAAATGGGATGGCAGGAAGAAATAAGACAACTGGAATAGCAGGGACAGTAGTGGAAATATGTGCAGTGGATGGGGGAGTGGAGAAGGTGCTTTGAGAGGTGGATGAAGAACTAGGAGAAGCAACAGTAATGTGAGGACGGACTGATGCTTTAGCAGGAGTTTGGATATAGTTCTGCTGAACTGTTTCAAGGTTTAAATCAGCAGAATTTTCTTGAGTTTCTCGTTTTCTAAGGTCCTTAGAGATCAAGTTAGGATTTTCAAAAACAGCTGGAGGATCTAGATCAGGATTTGACCTGGTGTAGCGAGTTTTCTTCTTTGGAGCAAGCTTCTAAATTTCTTTTTGGTATTTTTTGGAAATGTTTTAAAGATCACAGTTTTTAAGAATTTTCTGAAGGAAGATCTTATGCAAAATAGGAGGCCTTGGGCTTTCCTTTGAATATGTTGAAACAGGGAAACTGTTCAAATATTTGGGGCAGCTGTTTAAAACCTAAAACTAGACTGGAGATTGACTGAAGCAGCATTTATTTACTTCTGTAAATGCAAGGCAAGAACAGTTTCAAAGGCTACCCTGCTAACTTCAGGCTCCATCTGTAGCTTTAGAAAATAGACAGCAGTAACAAACATCCATTCTGTTCCCCAGTCGAGTAGCCAATGATGTTATCACTCACGTTGTTCCCCAGGAAAGCTCTAACGGGGGAATACGGCCGAGGTAACCACTAACCAGTCTTTTAGCTGCAGATTCTAGCCAATCTGTAACCAGAGAGGGCTCTCTCTTTGTAATTTAGCTTTGTTTTGAAGTATTTTAGGCTAGTTATGATGCACAGAGTTTGGTTTTAAGTTTGTTGGATGGTGATATCAAATAGAGCTGGATGCAAGTCTAAACAGATTATTCCATTGGGCAAATGGGGTCAATGAAGATGAACTGTTGAGAGTGTTTTTCTTAGATAAAGGGCAATGCTACAGAGCAAGATAGTTGATCCTGGAACAATTTTGAAATCTGGAAATTGGTGGAATGTAAGCCAGTTGATGAAGGGCGGTCAAGAATCCTTGATCATGTTGGCAGAGGGAAGGTGCTTGAGTATTACCAAGGAGCAATTAAGAATTCCCAAGTAGTATTCAAAATGAAAGAATTAGTGAAAACAGGAGCAGCTAAGAATTCCTATTTATGACTAACTCTGAAGAAAACATAATTAATAGCAGAGATTGAACACAGAGTGTATTTAACAAATTCTGGGCTATTCTTTTTCTCTGTTACTAAGATTATGAAACACATATGAAATTTGCAAACACAGAAAACATAAACGCAGGTTAGAGCAACTTATTGATCCATAGAAAGACACAGGAATTCTGTAGCAGTTCCCAGAACATCAAATCCACATTCAGACAGTCCAACAACAATGAACTTCAACAGCTTTTGTATTAAACAGTCTCAGAATTTACAGCGCAGTCTAGAGAGAAAATCACCAACAGTAATACATATCTTGGGGAAGTATTTATAGAAGAGTTTTTACAAAATATCCCGTAGGAAAATATCAAGTCATAAATTTATCCATCTACTCTGGCAAAGGAAATAACTAATGTGGAAAAAATCACGCAGAAATGAATGAAGAAGTAACTATGCTTGTACTGGCCGCCTTAGGCATTCCGCTATTGTTGAATTTTCGGCTTGAGTAGTCGGCTAATAGCCGTTTCTTTGATTTGCGTCCCTGGTGCGCTGTCATTTGCCACCTATGCCTAAGTTTGTCTCAATGCCTTTAGCGTGAATTCCATCCTTTGTCAATTTTATTTTCTGGTATGTGGCCTGTATATTTGAATTTGCTCATGTGTAGCTGACCCAAAAAGAAAACAATAAAATTACCTTGGCAAAATCTCAAGCATGCCCTCCCACCATTGATCTGTAGGCAACTGGTGTCTCTGTAGCTTAATTAGTGTTTAATCGGCTTCAGTGTAGTTGTAGTAAGTTGGTTGGACCTCAAACAGATGATTTATTTCATGTTCAATATAAAACAAATTTTCTAATTTGTCATACAAAACCTGTCCAGAGGGAGTCACTGTCTCTTCTGTGTTGCTTGATGATGCTGTGATTTGATTTGTGATATAGGTATTTACCCTTCGAACATACTGTTCATGTGTTAACAGTCTTCCACTACTGGTCAGTAAGCTAGGCAACCCCTTGCTCTGCAATACTGCAAACTTTTGTCTGAAGATATTTATTTCCGGTTGCATCTCTTGGCACGTTCTCTCCAAAGTCTGCACAAAATTCCTCATGGTCAGCACCCTTTTCACTAACAAAATTGTGTCTGTTCTGTTCCTGATATCCAGAGCTGCTAACTGTTCTCTAGTATGAGTATTCAAAAAGTGGATCATTCTGTTGGCCTCTTCGGGCTTGTTTGCTAATAATGCTCTGGCCTTTCGAGTCTCAAATTGAGCTATCCCAATCAACTCAATCTAGTCATGAATGGTCTGGATTGTTGTCCATTGATCAGTGATGGACTGTCCAATTTTACTCCACAAAATTGTTTTGATTTCTGTTATAGTCTTGTGAAGAGTAAGGTCCTTTTCCAAGGCTTTTATCTTATTTTCCAGGGCCTTTACTTCCCTTGTCTTCTCGGCCACAACCATCTTTGATTTGTCATAATTCACCTCAATCTTGGCTAGCTTTTCTTTGGCTTCTTTTAATTCTGCCATTTCCAGTTCCAGAGCTTTTATTTCTTTCATCATTTCCTCCATACTCAGGCTGGCATCTTGTCTTGCTGCTGCTGTAGATGTTGCTGAAGTTGAGGCTGGAGCTGAGGTACCTGCTATTGATGTTGGATCAGTAGGAGGGACTGCTGTGGTGACTATAGGAGGAGCAATTTCAAGAGTTACAGCTGTTTGAGCCGGCTGAGAGGCCAACTCTCCCTGTTTTCCTTGCAGTGCTGCCCCCAATGCCTTCTCTGTTTCTAGCAGTATTTCATTCATCCTCATGAGCAAACTTACTACATCCTCCTCTTCTTTCTGTTGTGCTACTTCTGTGGTTTGAGGATGTATTGTGCCTGGCAGCCTGAGTTGTTTTCTGAGGGCTGCTATGTCTTCTTCTTTCTTCTTAATTAAAGCTTGTACGCCCTTGGGATCATTGGGATCATGTCCCAGCTCCATAATAATCTCCTCCAATGACTTGATTCTATTGTCCTTGGCTAATGAGGATGCTTTCTCCAATTCTAATTGGGCAGAAGTATTATGAAGCGAATTTTACAATCTGTGGGCCAATATTGCTTTATCTGCTAAGGTGGAGTACACCATTTCTCCAGTTTGTTTGTGTAACTCAATCTGGTCCATTGGGTGGATGTCTTTAGCAAGGACTTCCAGATTAGTTCTGATATAATCAACAGATGATTGGGGCTACTGTACTGTAGGCCTGAAGTGACTGAGGGTCATTTTCCCTTCTTGAATATCATAGGCTACCATTAGCCTTTGTTGATTGGTGGGAGCCATTCTTAGCAATTGGTTATAGAGCTGGAACCTTACCGGCTCATTTCTAGCCTTTATGTCGGTGAATGCTTTTTTGATATCTGAGCCTTGCTTGCTCTGCTGCTTGGTGGATGTTACCTCCACACCATGTTGCCTCTCTTTCTCCTGCTGAAAGGAGCTAGCTAATGTTTCCATACTTGGAGGAATCCGTTGTTCGGTTGTTTCCTCAGCCCTTTGGTTGCCTGGTGTCTCCTCTGTGAATTCTTCCTCAGAGTAGGGGTTTAACCTTTGTCTTTTCTCTCCTTGCTATTCTGTGGATGCCCCTGTGGGTGTCTCTTCCTGCCTGTCCCTTTTCTTGGCTCTTTCCTCATTGAGAGGAGTTTGTAAGACAGGGATTTCAGGTGCTTTTGCTTGTGTTGCAGGGGCTTGCCCTTGACTTTGTTCTTTTGCTATATCTGGCCGGTCTGCCATTGTCTCCTGTTGCTCTGAATGTTGCACCTCCTTTCCTTTAGATGTCGCTGCAGGTGGATCACTTTCTTGGGCAGGCGGTTGGGAAGTTGTGGCAGGTGACATGCCCGCTCCAAGGTGTCGAGGCAATGTGAAAAACACCTATCCAAAAGATTCCAGGTCAACTGATTTTTCAAGGTCTTTGATTGATTTTTCTGTTATCTCTTCTTCAGTAATCTCTTCAACTAGTGTGCCTTCTACCCATTCCTGTTGATTAGCATATTGTTCAATTTCAGGGATTTTGTGGTGCACTTACCCTGTGAGCTTGTTTTTAACTCTTCTAAAGCTTATGAAATGTTCAGGGTCATATGGTGACCAATGGAAATTTAGTTTCAGCTTAAGTTTCTCTCTCAAAATAGTGTCAGCATCCTTCCATGCTTCTTCCCTTTCATTAAAGATAAAGGGGCCCAATTGATGTCTTATCTTAAGCTATGCTTTTTTCCTAGCACCATAGAAATGAGCTAAATCTGCACTATTGAACTGCCTGTAGTATTCCAAGGCAAAGAGTCTCATCGGGACATATTTTGGCAGTCTGTAGGGGGCTAATTCACAGCCATAAATCCTGATTACTGTGTGGTTTTGGTAATAGTACCAGTCACCAATGCTGTATCCCTTTGAGAGATGTAGGATTATTTACATTTCAGCAGAGAGCCTGGCAGGAGGATCTGTTGACAGTAAACAAGTAGCTGGATATATGAAAAGGTCAATAAACTCACAGTATGTGTATGGGGAGCTATTAACATGATGAAATACTGTGGACCAAAATATTACACACCTTTGCTCCCCCTTAGCATCCAATTTTTTAATGGGAACTGGGAAACTATCAGGCTGATAGTACAGCATCAAGTGGTATATATATGCAGTGTATTTGAACACTCTCTCTCTCTCTAAGTTCATGAACTGCTCGTGAATTTTGTTAGCTATGAAGGTGGCGTAGTCATACTTGACAGCAGGGGGCTGTCCTGGAGCAAACATGGACATCAAAGCAAAGACAGTCTCATCCACAATTTCACTTGTTCTAAATCCCAGGATGTAGGAAATCATGTCTATGAGCATTTTTCTAGCCTCACTAAACCAGGCATGGTGATAGGGAATTTTGTATCTGGAGTAGCAATCTGGTGGCATAAACAGCTTGGCAATTTGGTCAACTTCTGTAGAGGACAACTTGGAGGCTTGATCCAGCAAATTTTTCATGGAGAGAGGGACCAAAGGTTGAGCTGGCTCGAAGTGCAACATCTCATTTATAGACTGAGGGGTGATATAAAAGAGGACATTTCTAGCAGGGTCCATCACTGCCCTTTGAGAAGGCTCATAATTAGCACAACATTGATGGATGAGGTCAGGGAAGACATTGACTGAAGGCAGGTAGTAAATAGGCATATTAGACTCCCATATTCCAAATGTGTCAGCTTTGTCTCTATAGCTCCTTCTTATTTCACAAAAGGCCTGAAGGTGAGGCCTTTGACCTTCCATGTCATCAATCTGGAAATCCCTATCAGCAAGAGGTAACCACTCCAACTGCTTATGTGGTGCATTCAAAGGTGCAATATTCAGTGCCACTGGAGTCTCCATGATTCACTGTGTTTATAATTGGATTTTGAGTCTGTGTCTCAACAGGAAAGAGTACTAACAGTGGGTTTTCAACAGGAATTCTGGAATTTTGAGTTCTGTATGAAAATGGCCTTACTGAGTAAAACTCAAAGGGAGGACAGATTCTGCAAAGTTTTTTAATGAGGAAGCTAAAAAAGAGTGGAAAGAACGCGGCTTTCGCAGGTGATTTTGGTGGTTCTGCAGGCGGACATGAGCTCGACTTCAAGTTCAATGGGACAATTTATCAGAGGGCCACAGAATTAATAGATTTTCTTTGGAAGCAATGGTTACACAGTGACTTAGAATATCGAGGTTTGCAGAGAGTAGTGCCTGTCACACAAATTCAATTCTTCTGGTAATTGCAACAGCTATGTTTCGTAAAAACAGGGTTTATGGGTATCTATCGGGTAAATACCTGTTTTGTAAGCGACTAGAGTGAAATGTGGTTGCGGAGTGAGCTGAGGGAGTCTAGTTCACAGGTTGACTTTGCTTGGGTGGCAGTTTCAACGTAATTCTCATGCACAGTCTCGACAGAGTGACGAATAGAAAATAACAAAAGACATCACTTTCATGACTTTTAAACAAATTTGTGCTTTTTCGGCTTTTTGGTGCTTTTTTATGCTGACGTCATCATGACGTAATTTTGTCGTGTGGCGAAGTACGAGATGTGACATGGCTGATGACGTGGAAGGGTGACAGGGCAGACACGGCGGATGGAATAGTGGTGGGGGCGCTGATGCAGATGCAGACATGGGGATGACGTGCGTGGCAGGGAGAACAAGCGGTAAATGGTTTCCATCGGACCGCTTTTGGTACGGGGGCGGTTTCCGTCAGAGTGGGCCCAATGCAATAGGAATGGGACACGTGTCCCCGTGTACGGCGGCAAAACCACTTTCCATCGGGAGCTAACGTGCGGGTGCGGGGGCGGCTCCGATATCAACGAGAGCCGTTGGATTTACAGTGCCGGATCAGACGATTGACGGGAGAGGTAGGTGGTGGGGCTTTACGACGAAGGACCCACGCATTATTTTAATGCTTAATAAAGTTTGGCGGGGTTATAAACTTTGGGTTAGGAGTTTTAATAACTGCGGTTATTTGATTAATCAAATATTAATCAAATTCCAATCTTTCTTGCGTGGCGACTATGGTTATTCGTTCAACCGGAGGTCAACGAATCCCAGGGTGACAAGTGGCGGGTTGTTATTAGTCCCAGGTGGACTAATGACTCCCGAGAGAAATTTTATAGCCATATTAGGCCGGGGCAGGGTATTTACAATATTTTTGGATTTTTGTGGATTTTTACACATAATAGGGGGAGGGGAAATATAGGGGATTTATATAATAAAGTTAGAATATTAATATGAATATGAGGGGGAAGCGCTAGGTGCATGAAACTGAATTACCTAGGCCTTAGGGTGTTAGGAGAAACAAAACTTTACAAAAGAAATGTGGCTTTTGGATCTCAAGCAAATCTGCAATTTTCACTTAAGTTTTGATGGAAAATATAATGAAGTTAAGAGATTTTTTAGCAGATCTCAATCTCTTTAAGGGATGTTAGTAAATGATTGCTTGCAATGGGAGAGAGGGGAAGTTAGACATGCACATCTTGTTATCACTCAGGTTGTTCCCCAGGAAAGCTCTAACGGGGGAATACGGCCGAGGTAACCACTAACCAGTCTTTTAGCTGCAGATTCTAGCCAATCTACAACTAGAGAGGGCTCTCTCTTTGTAATTTAGCTTTGTTTTGAAGTATTTTAGGCTAGTTATGATGCACAGAGCTTGGTTTTAAGTTTGTTGGATGGTGATATAAAATAGAGCTGGATGCAAGTATAAACATATTATTCCATTGGGCAAATGGGGTCAATGAAGACGAACTGCTAAGAGTGTTTTTCTTAGATAAAGGGCAATGCTACAGAGCAAGATAGTTGATCCTGGAACAATTTTGAAATCAAGAAATTGGTGGAATGTAAGCCAGTTGATGAAGGGCAGTCAAGAATCCTTGATCATGTTGGCAGAGGGAAGGTGCTTGAGTATTACCAAGGAGCAATTAAGAATTCCCAAGTAGTATTCAAAATGAATGAATTAGTGAAAACAGGAGTAGCTAAGAATTCCTATTTATGACTAACTCTGAAGAAAACATAATTAATAGCAGAGATTGAACACAGAGTGTATTTAACAAATTCTGGGCTATTCTTTTTCTCTGTTACTAAGATTATGAAACACATATGAAATTTGCAAACACAGAAAACATAAACGCAGGTTAGAGCAACTTATTGATCCATAGAAAGACACAGGAATTCTGTAGCAGTTCCCAGAACATCAAATCCACATTCAGACGGTCCAACAACAATGAACTTCAATAGCCTTTGTATTAAACAGTCTCAGAATTTACAGCACAGTCTAGAGAGAAAATCACCAATAGTAATACATATCTTGGGGAAGTATTTATAGAAGAGTTTTTACAAAATATCCCATAGGAAAATATCAAGTCATAAATTTATCCATCTACTCTGGCAAAGGCAATAACTGATGTGGAAAAAATCACGCAGAAATGAATGAAGAAGTAACTATGCTTGTACTGTCCGCCTTAGGCGTTCCGCTATTGTTGGCTTTTCAGCTTGAGTAGTCGTCTGATAACTGTTTCTTTGATTTGCGTCCCTGGTGTGCTATCATTTGCCACCTGTGCCTCAGTTTGTCTCAATGCCTTTAGCGCGAATTCCATCCTTTGTCAATTTGATTTTCTGGTATGTGGCCCGTATATTTGAATTAGCTCATGTGTAGCTGACCCAAAAAGAAAACAATAAAATTACCTTGGAAAAATCTCAAGCATGCCCTCCCACCATTGATCTGTATGCAGCTGGTGTCTCTGTAGCTTAATCAGTGTTTCATCGGCTTCAGTGTATGTGTAGTAAGTTGGCTGGACCTCAAACAGATGATTTATTTCATGTTCAATATAAAACAAATTTTCTAATTTGTCATACAAAACTTGTCCAGAGGAAGGCACTGTCTCTTCTGTGTTGCTTGATGATGTTGTGATTTGATTTGTGATATAGGTATTTACCCTTCGAGCATAATGTTCATGTGTTAACAGTCTTCCACTACTGGTCAGTAAGCTGGGCAACCCCTTGCTCTGCAATACTGCAAACTTTTGTCTGAAGATATTTATTTCCGCTTGCATCTCTTGGCACTTTCTCTCCAAAGTCTGCACAAAATTCCTCATGGTCAGCACCCTTTTCACTAACAAAATTGTGTCTGTTCTGTTCTTGATATCCAGAGCTGCTAATTGTTCTCTAGTATGAGTATTCAAAAAGTGGATCATTCTGTTGGCCTCTTCGGGCTTGTTTGCCAATAATTCTCTGGCCTTTTGAGTCTCAAATTGAGTATCCCAATCAACTCAATCTGGTCATGAATGGTCTAGATTGTTGTCCATTGATCAGTGATGGACTGTCCAATTTTACTCCACAAAATTGTTTTGATTTCTGTTATAGTCTTGTGGAGAGTAAGGTCCTTTTCCAAGGCTTTTATCTTATTTTCCAAGGCCTTTACTTCCCTTGTCTTCTCGGCCACAACTATCTTTTATTTGTCATAATTCACCTCAATCTTGGCCAGCTTTTCTTTGGCTTCTTTTAATTCTGCCATTTGCAGTTCCAGAGCTTTTATTTCTTTCATCATTTCCTCCATACTCAGGCTGGCATCTTGTCCTGCTGCTGCTGTAGTTGTTGCTGAAGTTGAGGCTGGAGCTGAGGTACCTGCTGTTGATGTTGGATCAGTAGGAGGGACTGCTATGGTGACTATAGGAGGAGCAGTTTCAAGTGTTACAGCTGTTTGAGCCGGCTAAGAGGCCAACTCTCCCTGTTTTCCTTGCAATGTTGCCCCCAATGCTTTCTCTATTTCTAGCAGTCTTTCATTCATCCTCATGAGAAAACTTACTACATCCTCCTCTTCTTTTTGCTGTGCTACTTCTGTGGTTTGAGGATGTATTGTGGCTCACAGCCTGATTTGTTTTCTGAGGGTTGCTATGTCTTCTTCTTTCTTCTTAATTAAAGCTTTTACGCCCTTGGGATCATTGGGATCATGTCCCAGCTCCATAATAATATCCTCCAATGACTTGATTCTATTGTCCTTGGCTAATGAGGATGCTTTCTCCAATTCTAATTGGGCAGAAGTATTATGAAACGAATTTTGCAATCTGTGGGCCAATATTGCTTTATCTGCTAAGGTGGAGTACACCATTTCTCCAGTTTGTTTGTGTAACTCAATCTGGTCCATTGGGTGGATGTCTTTAGCAAGGATTTCCATATTGATTCTGATATAATCAGCAGATGATTGGGGCTGCTATATTGTAGGCCTGAAATGACTGAGGGTCATTTTTCCTTCTTGATTATCATAGGCTGCAATTAGCCTTTGTTGATTGGTGGGAGCCATTCTTAGCAATTGGTTATAGAGCTGGAACCTTACCGGCTCATTTCTGGCCTTTATGTCGGTGAATGATTTTTTGATATCTGAGCCTTGCTTGCTCTGCTTCTTGGTGGATGTTACCTCCACACCATGTTGCCTCTCTTGCTCCTGTTGAAAGGAGCTAGCTGATGTTTCCATACTTGGAGGAATTCGTTGTTCGGTTGTTTTCTCAGCCCTTTGGTTGCCTGGTGTCTCCTCTGTGAATTCTTCCTCAGAGTAGGGGTTTAACCTTTGTCTTTTCTCTCCTTGCTGTTCTGTGGATGCCCCTGTGGGTGTCTCTTCCTACCTGTCCCTTTTCTTGGCTCTTTCCTCATTGAGAGGAGTTTGTAAGACAAGGATTTCAGGTGCTTTTGCTTGTTGAATTCATGACCAGAGAATCCACAGTTTTAACATTTTTGTACCAACGTTTCAAATCCCAAATGGGATCCATCATCAGGACATTTTTGTACCAACGTTTCAAATCCCAAATGGGATCCATCATCAGGATATGAGAATGGATCCCATTTTGCTTGTGTTGCAGGGGCTTGCCCTTGACTTTTTTCTTTTGCTATATCTGGTCGGTCTGCCATTGTCTCTTGTTACTCTGAATGCTACACCTCCTTGCCTTTAGATGTCGCTGCAGGTGGATCACTTTCTTGGGCAGGCTGTTGGGAAGTTGTGGCAGGTGACATGCCCGCTCCAAGGTGTCGAGGCAATGTGAAAAACACTTGTCCAAAAGATTCCAGGTCAACTGATTTTTCAAGGTCTTTGATTGATTTTTCTGTTATCTCTTCTTCAGTAAGCTCTTCAACTAGTGTGCCTTCTACCCATTCCTGTTGATTAGCATATTGTTCAATTTCAGGGATTTTGTGGTGCACTTACCCTGTGAGCTTGTTTTTAACTCTTCTAAAGCTTATGAAATGTTCAGGGTCATATGGTGACCAATGGAAACTTAGTTTCAGCTTAAGTTTCTCTCTCAGAATAGTGTCAGCATCCTTCCATGCTTCTTCCCTTTTATTAAAGATAAAGGGGCCCAATTGATGTCTTATCTTAAGCTATGCTTTTTTCCTAGCACCATAGAAATGAGCTAAATCTGCACTATTGAACTGCCTGTAGTATTCCAAGGCAAAGAGTCTCATCGGGACATATTTTGGCAGTCTATAGGGGGCTAATTCACAGCCATAAATCCTGATTACTATGTGGTTTTGGTAATAGTACCAGTCACCAATGTTGTATCCCTTTGAGAGATGTAGGATTCTTTGCATTTCAGCAGAGAACCTGGCAAGAGGATCTGCTGACAGTAAATAAGTAGCTGGATATATGAAAAGGTCAATAAACTCACAGTATGTGTATGGGGAGCTATTAACATGATGAAATACTCAGGACCAAAATATTACAGACCTTTGCTCCCCCTTAGCATCCAATTTTTTAAGGGGAACTGGGAAACTATCAGGTTGATAGTATAGAATCAAGTGGTATATATATGCAGTGTATTTGAGCACACTCTCTCTCTCTAAGTTCATGAACTGCTCGTGAATTTTGTTAGCTATGAAGGTGGCGTAGTCATACTTGACAGCAGGGGGTTGTCCTGGAGCAAACATGGACATCAAAGCAAAGACAGTCTCATCCACAATTTCACTTGTTCTAAATCCCAGGATGTAGGAAATCATGTCTATGAGCATTTTTCTAGCCTCACTAAACCAGGCATGGTGATAGGGAATTTTGTATCTGGAGTAGCAATCTGGTGGCATAAACAGCTTGGCAATTCGGTCAACTTCTGTAGAGGACAACTTGGAGGCTTGATCCAGCAAATCTTTCATGGAGAGAGGGACCAAAGGTTGAGCTGGCTCGAAGTGCAACATCTCATTTATAGACTGAGGGGTGATATAAAAAAGGACATTTCCAGCAGGGTCCATCCCTGCCCTTTGAGAAGGCTCATAATTAGCACAACATTGATGGATTAGGTCAGGGAAGACATTGACTGAAGGCAGGTAGTAAATAGGCATATTAGACTCCCATATTCCAAATGTGTCAGCTTTGTCTCTATAGCTCTTTCTTATTTCACAAAAGGCTTGAAGGTCAGGCTTTTGACCCTCCATGTCATCAATCTGGAAATCCCTATCAGCAAGAGGTAACCACTCCAACTACATATGTGGTGCATTCAAAGGTGCAGTATTCAGGGCCACTGGAGCCTCCATGATTCACTGTGTTTATAATTGGATTTTGAGTCTGTGTCTCAACAGTAAAGAGTACTAATAGTGGGTTTTCAACAGGAATTCTGGAATTTTGAGTTCTGTATGAAAATGACCTTACTGAGTAAAACTCAAAGGGAGGACAGAGTCTGCAAAGTTTTTTAATGAGGAAGCTAAAAAACAGTGGAAAGAGCACGGCTTTCGCAGGTGATTTTAGTGGTTCTGCAGGCGGACATGAGCTCGACTGCTAGTTCAATGGGACAATTTATCAGAGGGCCACAGAATTAACAGATTTTCTTTAGAAGCAATGGTTACAGAATGACTTAGAATATCGAGGTTTGCAGAGAGTAGTGCCTTTCACACAAATTCAATTCTTCTGGTAATTGCAACAGCTATGTTTCGTAAAAACAGGTTTTATGGGTATCTATCGAGTAAATACCTGTTTTGCAAGCGACTGGAGTGAAATGTGGTTGCGGAGTGAGCTGAGGGAGTCCAGTTCACAGGTTGACTTTGCTTGGGTGGCGGTTTCAACGTAATTGTCATGCACAGTCTCAACAGAGCGATGAATAGAAAATAACAAAAGACATCACTTTCATGACTTTTAAACAAATTTGTGCTTTTTCGGCTTTTTGGTGCTTTTTTATGCTGACGTCATCATGATGTAATTTTGTCGCATGGCGAAGTACGGGATGTGATGTGGCTGATGACGTGGAAGGGTGACAGGGCAAAAACGGCGGATGGAATAGTGGTGGGGGCGCTGACGCAGAAGCATACGTGGGGATGACGTGCGCGACGGGGAGAACAATGGTAAATGGTTTCCATCGGACCGCTTTTGGTACGGGGGCAGTTTCCGTCAGAGCGGGCCCGATGCAATAGGAATGGGACACGCGTCCCCGCGTACGGCGGCAAAACCACTTTCCATCGGGAGCTAACGTGCGGGTGCGGGGGCGGCTCCAATATCAACGAGAGCCGTTGGATTTACAGTGCCGGATCGGACGATTGACGGGATAGGTAGGTGGTGGGGCTTTACGACGAGGGACCCGCGCATTATTTTAATGCTTAATAAAGTTTGGCGGGGTTATAAACTTTGGTTTAGGAGTTTTAATAACTGCGGTTATTTGATTAATCAAATATTAATCAAATTCCAATCTTTCTTGCGCGGCGACTATGGTTATTCGTTCAACCGGAGGTCAACGAATCCCAGGGTGACAAGTGGCGGGTTGTTATTAGTCCCAGGTGGACCAATGACTCCCGAGAGAAATTTTATAGCCATATTAGGCCGGGGCGGGGTATTTACAATATTTTTGGATTTTTGTGGATTTTTACACATAATAGGGGGAGGGGAAATATAGGGGATTTATATAATAAAGTTAGAATATTAATATGAATATGAGGGGGAAGCGCTAGGTGCATGAAACTGAATTACCTAGGCCTTAGGGTGTTAGGAGAAACAAAACTTTACACAAGAAATGTGGCTTTTGGATCTCAAGCAAATCTGCAATTTTCACTTAAGTTTTGATGGAAAATAGAATGAAGTTAAGAGATTTTTTAGCAGATCTCAATCTCTTTAAGGGATGTTAGTAAATGATTGCTTGCAAGGGGAGAGAGGGGAAGTTAGACATGCACATCTAATCTGTCACCACACCTTCACCTTGATATTTTGAGATATCCATGAAAATAGACCATGTTGGATAAGAAGGCACTGGTGATAAACCTGTTTCTGCAACCTCAATCTACCTACCCATCCTACAATTCCTAACATTTTTTCTTCATTTTGATTGGGTGCACTTGAACTTGCAAACACTAATTTTTCTCTTTTCTTTTGACTGCCATCCTATCTAGATCTACCCTTATTTCTTCCAAGGCTCAGATTAAACAGTTGAGACCCTTTGCTTCTCTACTTAGCTAGTGATATGCCAAGCTTGAACTATTTGGACAGTCCTTCATTCTCTATTCTACAGCAGGAAATTTAAATATGGACTGGCCTAGATTGAACTGTTGGGTCATCCATCAAGTGTGATAAAAATAGTGTTTGCACTTTGTGAACTTGCTTTACACAAATAAGATAGCAGTGGCATTTTGACTGGCCACTTTCCTAGTCTTTCTTTGAGGTTCATTTTCTTTTTCTCTTGTTGACCAATTCATTCTTCTTGCCCTTTTATTCTTCTTTTAGGGCATACCCTCTTTACATTTTTTAATTTTTTAATTTTTGAAAATATGGAACCTTTGCAGCATGGAAAGGATGATCATATTTGGCACTTCCACAGCCAATCATGAAAAATGAAACCTATTGGTATAGGAACCTAACAACAGCTAAGAAACCGACTTGCAGCATCTATCTCCAGTACTTCTCTCTAATTCGGATCAACCAGCGCAGCATGAATTTATTGCACCATTTATTGTCTCCCTGTTTTTTAGACTACTTGTCTCTATCTATGGAAGAGAAACATTAATTGTCAACAGATATTTATTTCTATCAGATATTTTGCATAAAATCTTGGCTTTTTTGTACAAATACCCCCTCAGATGAAGTATTTGGGGTTGGTTGATTGGGATGCATTCTCAGACCTTGTTGTAACTCTGAATTTTTGGAATAAAATGCTGTTGGAACCATTTTTGTCAAGTTCTCTGGATGAAGAAACGACGCTAAGGACCATGTTGCAGAATTCTTGAATCGTTTTATGGATCAATAAGTCTATTCTAACTTGTGTTTTACAGTTTCTGTGTTTAGTATATCATCTATGTTTCATGATCTAAGTAATAGAGAAAAAGAATAACCCAGAATTTGCTTGTTTTCACTCTGTGTTCAATCTCTGTTATTATTAATGTTTTCTTCAGAATTAGCATAAACAATGAATTCTTAATTGCTCATGTTTCCCCTAGTTCTTCATCTTGAATATTAGCTAAGGAATTCTTAATTGCTCCTTGGCAGTGATCATACATTTTCCCTCTGTCAACATGATGAAGAATTCTTAATTTCCCTTCACCCATTGACTCCATTCCATAAATATTTCAGCCTATAAATTGTTCCATTTTCGAGTACCTTGCTCTGTAATAAATCCTCTGATAAGAAACTTAATCGAGGAAGCCATCTTTCTTTGACTCCATCATGCCCAATGGACTGAAATGTTTCAGTTTTGCCTCACTGTTCTATTGAGTCCCCATCCTTCCAACCAAAACTCTAAACAAAACCCTTGCACTTCATAACTAGCCTAATACACCTTAAAACAAAGCTAAATTATAAAGAGAGAGCCCTCTCTGGATGCAGATTGGTTAGAATCTGTGTCTAAAAGATTGGTCTGTGGCTACCTCGGCCATATTCCCTTTCTTACAACTTTTGGGAACAACCTGAGTGGTAACACTCTCCTCTGCACATTCTATAGAAATATGACTACAACCCCTATTACAGAACCTACGACTTCATATATCATTCACTCATTAAAAACTCATTTCACATACTCGTGTCAAAGTTTGGCTTTCAGCCACAGCATCCGGCTCCACTTTGGTGTGATAATCAAAGTGCCATTCAACTATGCAAAGATCCAGTCCAACATCAACGTAGCAAACACATTGAACTACACATGCACTTCCTTAGAAAGCTCATTCATGACCATGTTCTTGAAGTGCAATATTGTTCAACCAATGATCAAGTTGTAGACATCTTTACAAAGGTTCTCACAAAGGCAAAGTTTACTAAACTTCGATTTATGGTTGGAGTTCAGGAAGTTGACACTAAGGGTGATAGGCTTTAATGCCTCCTTCCTTATCCTATTGTGTTATATTTGTACATCTTTCAACCCTAGCTCAAGTTGTTATTAAGGGGGGTTGTTAGGATATTTCGACACATAGGAAATAGTTAAGTATAACTTGGTCTAGTATAGAGTTAGGTAAAGTGTGTTTCTTTACTATGTACTTTTGTAACCTGCAATCCGATGGTCACGATATGTTCTAGACATGAAGTGATCTAAGGGTTCATTCTCTCCTTGGTATTATCGACACTTGATCCATGGCTTAACACTCGATTGGTCCATGATCTTTATTTAAAGAGCATGGAGGTTCATTTCTATGGTGACTATTTATGAGAGAAGCTTATGTAAATTTTCTTTCTTTTATTAATAAATTGCGTGAAGTGGCCTCGTTGGCTCGGACCGTGGACTGTTTCCCTCTTTGAGGGTTTTAACCATGTCAATAATACTAGTGTATTGATCTGTGATTTGTTTGTGAGCGGTGTCCTTTGGTGTTCTATCCGAGGAACTTACCCTGTAAATTCCTACATAAGGTGGTAAACTCAAGCTAGGTTTGGCAATACGATTTGACTTGTAGTTCCAAATGTGTGATGCACATTTGTTGGCCCCAGTATTGCAGCTGCAACTCCTAGGGCTCCCTTGGAAGCGAGCCCTAGGGCTCTCAACCCGATAGTTCGTAACAAACTTCGAAGCGACGGTGCTGTATGCACAAGTACTAGCTCTTGCCGCGGCTGTCACTTGATCAGCTGGCACAAGTCCGCTAGGAGCTTAAGCCAACTTCTATGAGCTCTTAGAAGAAGCTTTTTAATTGATGGATGAAAGATAACTCAAAGGAGGCTAATCTACTTACAGAAAGAAACTGAAAACGGAAAGGAAATGCAAACCCTAGCAAACCCTAGTTTTACCGACTAACCCTACTAGTGCAAGAAAAATGATGAAAGCTACAGAAAGGAATGCCATTGACTCTTAGAAAGGAAAAATTCATGTGACTAAGCTACTTCTGAAGTGAAATCTGAAAAGAAACATCTTTTTGTATTTTTGAGTAAGTTGGCCGAATTATTATGCATGTGCTTTAACTGTTTTTGACTGTGCAGAGGTGGATTGGCGAAAGGAAATGCTTGCAGGGGGTCGGGAAGGTTAGAAGAGGGCCTAAGGGGTCCCTAGCACCCTTCCAGAGAGTTTCACAGCGATCATATCTCAAGAAACCACTTTCGTGAGCTTCTACAAGAAGTCTGCAGGGGTTCTACAGGATGTTCTGAAATTTCTACAAGATGTTCCAAAAAGAGGATTTTGGAGGGTCGATGGAGGAAAAATGGTGGGAAAGTGGAAATGGAGGTTGGATAATGATGTTAAGGGGTCTAGGACATGGCGAATGGGGCTAAGGAGCGATTGGATTTGTCCGAGGATGGAGGAAGCGATGATGCACAAGAATGTAGAAATTAGGGCAAGGTGGGAAAAGTATGGCAAATGAAGGGTAGGAATCATGGATTAAGGGTTGGAGCAGATTATACAATTGAGGAAAGGTATATATAGAGGTAATACAGGTTCTTTGCAAGTTATTTCTCAAACTGAACAAACAAAGACTCAGAAAATCAAGGACCTAGCTACTTTAACCTAAGCTGACCTAAATAACAGCAAAGAAAATGAACAACAATTTATTTGCAACGAAATCATGTGAAATAGCTATGCAAACTAAGTAATCATGAACCTGAGCATGTAACCACAACTGGTATCTGTTAGAGTCAGTCTGGTCATCCCTCCGTCAGAGATCAAAACTCTTTTTGCATTTCATGTTTAGGTGTCCCATCGCTTTCGATCATTTGCATTTCGTTAGGAGCATGCCATAAATCTGACGGAAGGGCTTTTGTCATTCATCCCCCTCATGCTTTGCACTGCTGGCTCAGGTCTGTCCATCAAAATTGAATCTTAAGGTCATTTGCAGTCCTGTTGCAGTTTCTAAGTCATAACAGTCATTTTAGTCATTAGGTCTAGGGTTAGTCAATTTGGTCTTCGAAAAAGTCTAATAAAGCCAGCAGGCCAGAGGGAGGTCCTTGATAAGTTGTTATTTCAAAATATTCTTATCGTCATATGGATGGATTATGATAGAGTTTTGAAGATAAGTCGACATTTCATTTTTTGTAATATTTTTTCAAAATTTTCAGTTCTTGAATTCTCCAGGCGTAGCCCTGGTCTCCTTTGCCAAATTCCATGTCAGCTATCCCTGCAAAAAATTGCCAAGAAATTCATCATTTCAACCAAAAATCAAGGAGGAAACAAAAAGGTCAGAGTTCTATTAATTGTGAAAAAGTGTCAATTGCAAAACATTACAAAATGGGTTTTGGAGAAACAAAAATCAAATTGATGTCTATATAAAAGTTTTTCCATGAAGATGAAAGTAATTTTGCATGTCAAGGTTGGATAAAAACGTTTCAGAGCGAATTGGGTGAGAGCGTGCGTGTTTTGGAGAGAACTGCCTTGTGGCTAACCGGCGCGGCGCATATAACAGGCGGCGCGGCGCACTGGGGATTTCCGCCCAGTGTAAATTTGAACCGGCGTGACGCACATAGAGAGCGCGGCGCACTGGGTTTTTAGCGCGGCGCATATAGTCTTAAGCCCGAAAATTGCTGGAAACTTCACCAAATTGCTCATACTTTGCCTAGATTTGCCAGAAATTGAAATACAAAACCAAAAAGAGCAGTTCAAGCACAGCTCATACACAGCAGTCATCTTGTCTTCAAGGTATTTTGTACAGCAGTCATGGCATCTGAGCATTTGTCGGACTATGAGGTGGAAACCCAAAGTGATTCTCCCTTGGAAGAACAGGCACCCCGGAGGCCTCATAAAAGTGGCAGGCATGTTAGGGAAGAACCGACCACCCTTACAGAATTACAGGCCTGCTCTCTTGCTATGCAGTGTTTTCAGCATCAGTCATTCTACGAGTTTTGTCAAAAGGTGGCTAGTGTCCAATTTCATCATGAGTTGGCTCGTCTTTTTGTCTTGCACTTGCACGGAGATCAAGCTATTTTGGACCTTCACACTTACACCAGAATCTGTCTCATTAGCAACCGGTATACCGAACATTGGTGAACCATGGCACAAGAAACAAAAGATTGATCGGCAGCATTATGAGCCATACATTAAAACCAGTTGCTTGAGGCAGCTCAAGAGAGTGTTCCCGTTCCGGTATCTGAAAGATGAATATACTCCAATAATGAGATTGATCATGAAATATTTCAGCTATGAGGGACGGTTCTCTCGTCTTTATGCTTATCACATCAGGTTGCTCATGCATTTCACCAGGGTATGGATGATGAACATTCCGTATTTCATTTGCTGGAACATTGAGAGGATGACTACCTTTATACAACGTAAAACTCCTCAGCAGCAACTTAACAGTGTATATCATTTTGATCTTATTAAGATTTTGGTGGTTCATCAGCTTGGATTGCAGGGCATCACTTGGGATGATTTCATCTCTCGTGATTTCTTCAGAGCTTCATGGGGAGTATCAGAGGTTAAGCATGAGGGTGAACCTTCTCATCAGTATGAGCGCCATGAGACTGCTAGTGTGCCGGTTTTCATTACATATCAGAGAGGCACCAGACATTTGTTTGCAGCGGCAAAGCGAGTGTTATCTCCACCCGGGGTGGAAGGGGCCTCGCTTCCTCAATCAGCATCACAGGTACAGGACAAAGGAAAGGAACCAATTTAGGATGAGGGGCCTTCAGGTGAGCTATCAGGTGAATGAGAGACCGAGTTCATTCTCCTTCATGATGATGATATGGATACGGGTCCACAAAGCGCCAAACTAAGAGAGATCATCCAGGAGCAGCAATCAGAGATCGAAGCCTTATCCCTTGACTTTGAGAGGGCTAAGTGGACCATGAAATACTTGGAGCAGAGGAACAAACAGCTTGAGGATCAACAAGTGATCATGGAGCTACAAAACATTCGTGAGCATCGCCAAGCTACACAAAGGAGAAGAATTGAGCTCACGTCATTAGAGCAAGAGATTAATGAGGATCGGGAGGCCAATCTTGAGAGAGTGAACATGCGCTTAGAGCAGCTATTGGACAAGGCCGACAAAGATCATGCACTGCTGAGACACATGGCTTTTCACTACATGGCGCGCAACAAAGTGTGCAAGGCCCGAATCAGGAATTTGAAGGCGAAATTGAGGAAGGCAATCAAGAAGCAAAAGAGGCAAAGGGAGCTCGGTCGTCTTCAAATATTGGCCGAGGCCTCTTTAGCCCAGCATAAAACTTGATAAGGAAGCTCCAACCCAAATTTTAAGAAATTTGGGGCATTTTTGGTATTTTTGGAAATTTTTGTGCAAAAAACAGGGTTTTTCTCCCTGTGCGCTGCGCCACGTGGCGCGCGCTTACAATAGGAGGCTCCAAATGAAAAAAAGTTTATAGTTTTGGATTTTTCATGGAAAATCATGACTGTTGGTGCATGGCCAAGAAATTTGGGCAAGTTTTGAGTCCTCAGGAGGTCAAAAACACCCTAAAAATGACCTCTCTGCCCCTAATTTCACACACAGGAAGTAGTCTTGGGAGATTGAGGTTTTGGAGGGGCAAATGGGCACCAAATTCAGAAATTCCACTTGGTTTGGAAAGTAGACAGGTAGGGCTTTCCAACAAGCACACTTGGGCTCAATTTTGACTTCAGAAAGTGCCTAAAAATCAGCTCCAAAGTGGCGCGATGCATACAGATTTTGGCGCGGCGCACAGAGGTTTTTTGACCAATTTTCCACCTTCCAGCTCAGAAATTCGGCCAGTTTGACTAGTTTTGCTTTGTGATGTAATTTTTGACTTATATTGATGTAATTGAGTGAACATGATGTAATTTTGACGCTTAGTTACTTGTTCTAGAGGATTCATTCACCAAAGAGTGAAAATTTAATGAATGAATCAGTTTCCTACCTTATAGAGGCAAGTTGTTTTGATTGCCTAGATTTTAGTACTTTGTTTAGAATTGGTTGAAACAGCTCCTAGAATGATGAGCTCGACCCCTAGGGGCAAGGGAATGGGTTGGGCTAGTCTATATCAAGTATTTTCTAAGTCATTGTCAAGGTTGGACTCTTGGGAAAAGCTTGACACTCTATTGTACATTCACTTCTGCATTTTTGGCTAAGGAAAGACCAGGGTTTTGCAGCACTTTTTGGGATCCATGTGGCTTTATGTTTTGATGGTGTGCTTCTCTGAGTAATTGTAAGTTTACCTAGTGTTATGTGTATCATTTTCATGTTCCTTCTTCTGAATTTGAAACAAATGAGTGATTAAGGTGGAATCCATTACTGTTATGCTTTGCCTTTGAATTTGTTTAAATTTTCATGTTTTCTTCAGTTTAAGGAGAATCCTTGAGACTCTCTTGCTCTCCTTAGCTCCTCACCTATCTGATCTACCTATCTCACTTGATTTAAAGCATCAAAATGATTGCCTTCCTTTCCCCAATCAGACCTCTACAGAAACTGTGCCTCATCCCCGAGCCCAAAATTGCCTTTCCCATTTTTACAACAAAACCCTAAAAAACTCAAATCAAATCCTTGCACTTAATACCTAGCCTAAGATCAGTTGCAAATTTAGTCATCTCAAGCCTCATTGATTACCTTTTGCCGAGATTGACCCGGAAAGAGCCCTCTCCTGTCCTTGTAGGGCTAGCTACGAGGCTGAGCGTGGTTTGATGTGGACCTAGAACCTTGTCTTTTCAGCCTGAGACAAATCTAGGCTCTAACATAGTGGCGACCATACTGGGGAATACAATGGTTTGCTTGTTGATGTCATTGGTTTTCTAATCTACAGACAGAGCCTGAAGTTATGCCAGGTAGCCTTCGAAACACTTTTGCTTTGCATTAGCGCAAGTAGATAAACGTTGCTTCAGTCAATCTCCGGTCTAGCTTGTAATCTTGACACTTGACCTGCAAATTGCCCCAGTTCATTTGAGAATTCTAAGCTTTGGATGATAAGTTTAGAATCTAAAAGGCTAAGTAAGTTGTCTATATTCCTTTGATTTCTTGAAAATAACACACTAGCTTCAAAGAGATATACCAGAGCTAATGCAGATCCAAATCCTCCTCCTTTCTACGAGAATCCTAATCTGATTTCAAGAATTGTTCATCAAGAAAGCTCTGTCACTCCCATGTTTAAGTCTCATTCATGTCCGGCAATTTTTAAATATCTTGAAGAACTTGATTTTGATGAAAAGTTTGAATTGTCATTATTTGAAACCAAATCCGAAAGTGCTCTTGGTTCTATAGTCCCAAATCCTGACTTTGCTGCAGCTCTTGAAGTTGAAAGAAATAACAAATCAATTGAGAATTTTATCTTGAGGCACCTTCAGAGAGAAATTCACGTTTCAAATATCGCTGATTTCCTAGAAGTTGCATCTGCAACCCTGGGATGTTCCATAATGGCATCAGCTTCAAAAATCCATACTGGATCTCCATTCATTCCCACCCTTCCCCCACAGCCTAATATTGCTGATTAAAAGACTGCTGTAAATTCACCTCCATCTACTCCTTCTACATCTAAAATTGTTTCACCTCTACATACACCTCCTCATACACCTCACACATTAGCTGCTCCCACTCCTCCAACATCCCCCAAACCAAATCCACCAAGAGCAATGGCTGCTCGGTTTGCACCTCTTGTGCTGCCTCAAGTTTTGAATGACATGCCAGCAGATTATCAGAGCAAAATTCCTTTGTTTGATGGCACGCCTCAGGGTATCACAGCTCAGCAACACGTGGACAAAATGACAGATTTCTTCGATCTTCATGAGATCGATGAAGAAAATGTGACCATGAGGTTATTCGTGCAGACCTTCGGTGGTGAGGTAAGAAAATGGTTCAGAGCTTTGCCGGCCAGAAGTGTTCCTACATTAGAAGATCTTAAAAGATAGTTTTTGGAACATTGGGAAGTAAAGAAAGATCCGCTGTAAATCACTTCTGAATATACCAAGATCAAGCGAAATGCTGGTGAGTCCGTTCAAGACTATTGTATTAGATTCAATGCGGTTTATAATGCAATTCTGGATGATTTAAAGCCAACTAGAAGATCAGATTTTCTTAAGTTCCTGGATGGCTTTGATCTGGACACGGCTTATCAGTTAAGGGAGAGAGATCCAGCTACCTTAGAAGAGATGCAGAAAATTGCCGTTAGTGTTGAGGCAAATTTGAATGACAAGCGAGCTAGAATGAAAGCTGAAAAGAAAGTCTCAATAAAGGAGGAAGCTTCTACCTCAGATCAGGTGCTACGCAAGGTAGAAAAGATGATTGAAAGGTTGACACTTGATAAGCCCAAACCGCAGATTCGGAATCCCAATTTCCGTGGCCAGCAGCAGCCACAATTTAGGATCAAACAGCGTGAGCAGCGAGCACAAGAAACGGCATCACAACAGCAGCAAGTAAAGACACCTCTTCAGCAGAATTTTGTTGGCCCCGAATCTGATGATGAAGACCATGTAATAGGAGAAGAAAATCACTTCTTTACTCCTGATGATATGCCCACATTTATCACTGAAGATGATGAGTATGCGGAAAGTTCAGCGGTACAGCATGATGCAGATTTTATCTTATCGAATGACACAGCTCTTGAAGAGGAGTCGGATGAGTATCAAAGAGGGTATATGCATGCCTTGTCCGCCCAGCAGCATCAATGTTCATTAGGAAACAGAAATGTCCCCATCAATCCAATCCAAAAGAGAAAGGAGGGTCCAACATCTAAGAATGAGCCACTGGTTGCACCAAATAAAGGCAAAGAAGTTGCTGATCCTATGCCTAACAAAACTCCATCAGCAAATGAACGAGTCAATCAGCCCATTGCACCAAAAGATAAAGATGAGAAGAAAGAAGTTCCAGCCAAAGAGGTAGAGAAGACTTCCACTTTTAGTTTAGAAAATGAGATTTCTAAATTGAAGGTATCTATTCCTTTGACAGAGCTGATGAGGAACAGCGATTATAGAGGGCAGGTTTCCAAAATTCTGAATTTTGACCCAATGTCTGACATGGTGAGTGTGGAAGATGATAAACTTGAACTGATTTTTGGACCAGCATTGAATGGTGAGTCTCTAGATAGTGATGTGCCTCCTTTTTATATTAGTTTGAGAGTACATGAGTTTGTGTTGCATAATGCTATGTTCGATTCCGACGCTTCCCACAATCTTATGCCAAAAGCTATCATGGAGAAGTTGGGCTTGGACATTACCAGGAAGTACCATGATCTCTATTCGATTGATTCCAGCAGGGTGAGATGTATTGGGATTATTAAAGACTTGGTGGTCAGTTTGGATCAGATTCTGGCTAAGAATATTTTGATGGATGTTGTTGTAGCAGATATTCCTCCCCGATTCGGTATGCTTCTTTCAAGGTCTTGGGGAGCAAAGATAAAAGGAACTATGCAGCTCGATTTCTCCTATGCAACGATTCCAGTGTTTGGCCAAATGAGAAAATTGTATCGTGAGCAGAAAATGAAATACATGATTACAAGCAAGGAGAAACCAATTAATCATCCGATTAATTATGTACATATAGATCTCGAGTCTTTTGTTTTGTATTCAGATAGTTTCAATGATATTGATAGTCAGTTAGTTGTAGCAGATGATATTCCAGAAATAGCAGAAAATTTCAGAGAAGTTTTGAAGAGAGAAGGATAAGAACATGGAAAGACCGTTCAGCAATCAGAAAAAGATGATGGACAGCAAGCAGGGAAAACAGAGGAGAAAGAGTTTCAGCACTTAGAAGAAGAGGAAGATGGCCTATGGACCATGGATTTCGATGGCACAATAGGAAATGATGGTGATGGAATTGGAATTTGGGTACGCAGTCCTTTTTTCGCTCCAAACAAAGTGTCGAGTAATGTGCGGGTATGTTCTTACAAACTTGCTTTTGATTGCTCGAACAATGAAGCTGAGTATGAGGCTTTGATTGCTGGCCTAAAGATCTTAAGAAAGCTGAATGCTAAGACGATTTCTATATATGGCAACTCTGAATTGGTGATTAAGCAAGTTAAAGGTGAATATCAAGCAAAGCATCCTTGGATGCGGGCATACCGGAATGTTGTTCTAGACATTTTGAAGCTTTTTTCAGATTACACTTTGATGTGTGTGCCTCGTATTCAAAACAGTATTGTTGATGCACTTGCTAAGGCAGCAAGTAATTTGAAGATTCCTATGAACTCAAGCAATAAATTTGAAATCCATGTGAAGCACCGTCCGACTGTCCCGGACAATCAGAGATATTGGCAAGTTTTCCAAGATGATGAGGAGATCAATGATTTTTTGCAAAACAAAGGTAAATTCAAAGATACCTCAATTGATGTAGAGCATGATGATGGTAAAGACGATGTGCAGATCAATCAAATGGAAGTGTTGTAGCTCAAGGATAATGTGATTCCTAAAGGTTTGATACCTTTAGAAGAACTCTTTGATCATGATGACGTAGCCCGCAAACCAACATTGCAGCCAATAGAAAAGGGAGTTGAAGACGTGAACATCGGAACAGCCGAGCATCTGAAGATGGTAAAGCTGTCCAAAGCATTGCCACTGAAGGTAAAGGCCAAATATATTAGTTTGTTGTCATCTTTTGCCGATGTGTTTTCTTGGGACTATTCTGATTTGAAGACATATGATACAAATATAATTCAGCACACTATTCCTATTAAGCCTAATCAAAAACCTTTCAGACAGAAGTTAAGAAGGCTTAATCCAAAATTGCTACCATCAATTGAGAAGGAAGTTAACAGGTTGTACAAATCAGGAATCATTGTTCCCATTTGTTTTTCTGATTGGATATCTAATTTGGTGCCCGTGCGAAAGAAGACCGGTGAGATTCGTTTGTGCATTGATTTTCGAAATCTCAACAAAGTTTCATTGAAGGATAATTATCCGCTGCCCAAAATGGATCACATACTTCAGCGAGTAGTTGGAGCATCTCGCATGTCACTACTCGATGGTTATTCCGGATATAACCAAATTTTAGTCCATGAAGATGACCGAGACAAAACAGCGTTCACCACTCCGTGGGGAACATTTCATTATGCAAAAATGCCTTTCGGTTTGAAGAACGCGGGTGCCACTTTTCAGCGGGCAATGGACTTGGCTTTCGCAAATGAGAAGGATGTCTTCTTGGTTGTGTACCTTGATGATTTGACCGTGTTTTCCAAATCAGATGAAGAACACTTGTATCATTTGAAAATTGTCTTTGAAAAGTGCAGAAAATATGGTGTGTCGCTGAATCCTAAGAAGAGTTTGTTTGCCATGGATGAAGGCAAACTACTTGGGCACATTATCTCAAAAGATGGCATCCATATTGATCCAGCACGTGTGGAAGCGATTCAGCAAATTGACCTGCCCCAGAATAAGAAGGAGATACAATCGTTTAATGGTAAGATGAATTTTCTGCGCCGCTTTGTTCCTAATCTTGCTGAACATCTAAGGGAGATTACAAACATGCTTAAGAAGGACAGCCAAGTGTCATGGACGAAGGAGGCTGTAAAATCTTTCAATTTAGTAAAATTGGCTCTTTCTTCAGCTCCGGTTCTAATCAGCCCAGATTATACTTAGGATTTTATATTTTTTCATTTGCTTCGGAGCATACTATGGCAGCTGTGTTAATGCAAAAAAAAGATGAGCATGAAAGACCCATTGCTTTTTTCAGCCGGACTATAAGAGATGCTACTTTGAAATACAATATTATTGAGAAGCAAGCCCTTGCACTTGTAAAAGCACTGAAAGATTTCCGTGTGTACATTCTGCATTCCCATATTTTAGCTTATGTTCCTAACGTTGTTGTCAAAGATGTTTTGGTTTAGACCAATCCTAAAGGAAGACGTGGCAAGTGGATAGCAGCTTTGCTGGAGTATGCTGTGGAAATAAGGCCCACAAAGCTTGTTAAAGGTCAGGGTTTGGCGAAGTTGATGGCTGAATCAAATCTGCACGTCCTAGACATAAATCTGATCACTGCTATGTCCGATGAAAATGAGGAAAGTTCGTCACTTCAGGTATCAGAAATGTTTATTCTTTCTCCATGGTATTCAGATATCATATATGTCCTTCAGCATTTGTCTGCACCACCTAGTATGGCTAGAAACAAAGAGAGAACTCTTAAGTTGAAGGCCGCTAAGTTTTGTATTTTGAATTCTGCACTTTATTGGAAAGATCCCGGTGGCGTTTTGTTAAATTGTTTGGTGGAGGAAGAAGCGAAGCAGGTCATGGAGGATTTCCATAAAGGAGATTGTGGCAGTCACCTTTTTTGGAAAACAACGGCAAATAAAATTTTGAGGGCTGGATACTATTGGCCGACATTGTTTACTGATGTGTTCAAGACTATTAAGAGCTGTCATAACTACCAGATTTTTGAAGGGAAACAAAAATTACAGCCTTTGCCGCTTAAGCCCATTGAAGTGAGTGCCCCTTTTCAGCAGTGGGGGTTGGATTTCATTAGTGAAATTCATCCTTCTTCTTCAGGTTAGCATAGATGGATCCTCACAGCGACAGATTACTTCACGAAGTGGATCGAAGCAATTCCCACTAGGCAAGCTACGGATGCGTTAATAATTTCATTCCTAGAAAGTAATATTTTGTCTTGTTTTGGTTGCCCAAATAAGTTAATCACTGATAACGCAGCAGCTTTCAAGTCAAAAAGGATGGTTGAGTTTTGTAGTAAATATCATATTACTTTGGGGCACTCAACCGCCTATCATCCGCAAGGCAATGGACTGGCGGAGTCTTCGAAAAAATCTTTGGTTAATATCATTAAAAAGATGCTGGAAATCAACAAGAAGAGTTGGCATAAGAAGCTGGTCCATGCACTTTGGGCAGATCGTGTGAGTCAAAAGAAATCCATTGGTATGTCCCCCTTTGAGTTAGTTTATGGAGTTGACACAATGTTCCCTACCTCTCTTGCAGCTTCAGTAGTCAAACTTCTCCAAGAGGCGGGTAGTGAAGAGGATCCAATGCAGAGAAGAATAAATCAAATGATTCACTTGCAGCAGACACGGGAAGATGTTTTTCAGAACACATTCAAGTTGCAGGAGATAATTAAAAAGATTTATGATAGAAAAGCAAAGGTGGACACTTTTCAGTTGGATGATGTGGTGTTAAAGTGGGATGCAAGGAATGAGGAAAAGGGAAAGCACAACAAGTTTGACAATCTCTGGAAAGGTCCTTTTAAGATTGCAGCATATCGGGGTCAGAATGCCTTTCTTTTGAAGGAGATGAACGGGGAAGATTGTCCAGGAGGGCCGGTCAATGGTCGGCTGCTCAAGTGGTACCTTTTCTAAGTTATTTCTGCTGTCATCATTGTCATTGTAAATACCATTTTATTTCAGTTTCGCTGCAAGTGTGTGCTGTAATCTTTTCTTCAGTTTGGGGCCTGAAGTGAAGGCTATAATTCTGAAAAAAGATTTCAGTTTTGAGTTTAGTTTGTCGAGTCAGTTTTTCAGTCATTTTAGTGTTATTATCAAGTCGTTTTGAATTCAAGTTTCAGTCAAATAAATTGAGTCAGAAGTCTTGTATTGTTTGTCGAAATAATGACTCCATAGCCCAATGGACGAAAGCACTGTCTAGCTCTTCCAAAGATCTGCCGTTCTTGGGACCTCCACAGAGCTACCATCCCCATTGGAGCCAATGTTAGAGTCGGTCTGGTCATCCCTACGTCAGAGATCAAAACTCTTTTTGCATTTCATGTTTAGGTGTCCCATCGCTTTCGATCAGTTGCATTTCATTAGGAGCATGCCATAAATCTGATGGAAGGGCTTTTGTCATTCATCCCCCTCATGCTTTGCACTGCTGGCTCAGGTCTGTCCATCAAAATCGAATCTTAAAGTCATTTGCAGTCCTGTTGCAGTTTCTAAGTCATAACATTCATTTTAGTCATTAGGTCTAGGGTTAGTCAATTTGGTCTTCGAAAAAGTCTAATAAAGCCAACAAGCCAGAGGGAGGTCTTTGATAAGTTGTTATTTCAAAAGATTCTTATCATCATATGGATGGATTATGACTTTTCTTCAAAACTCTGTTTTGAAGATAAGTCGACATTTCGTTTTTTGTAATATTTTTTCAAAATTTTCAGTTCTTGAATTCTCCAGGTGCAGCCCTGGTCTCCTTTGCCAAATTCCATGTCAGCTATCCTTGCAAAAAATTGCCAAGAAATTCATCATTTCAACCAAAAATCAAGGAGGAAACAAAAAGGTCAGAGTTCTATTAATTGTGAAAAAGTGTCAATTGCAAAACATTACAAAATGGGTTTTGGAGAAACAAAAATCAAATTGATGTCTATATAAAAGTTTTTCCATGAAGATGAAAGTCATTTTGCATGCCAAGGTTGGAGAAAAACGTTTCAGAGCGAATTGGGTGAGAGCGTGCATGTTTTGGAGAGAACTGGCTTGTGGCTAACCGGCGCAGCGCACTGGAAGCGCGCGGCACACTGGGGATTTCCGCCCAGTGTAAATTTGAACCGGTGCGACGCACATAGAGAGCATGGCGCACTGGGTTTTTAGCGCGGCGCATATAGCCTTAAGCCCGAAAATTGCTGGAAACTTCACCAAATTGCTCATACTTTGCCTAGATTTGCCAGAAATTGAAATACAACACCAAAAGGAGCAGTTCAAGCACAGTTCATATACAGCAGTCATCTTGTCTTCAAGGTATTTTGTACAGCAGTCATGGCATCTGAGCATTCGTCGGACTATGAGGTGGAAACCCAAAGTGATTCTCCCTTGGAAGAACAGGCACCCCGGAGGCCTCATAAAAGTGGCAGGCATGTTAGGGAAGAACCGGCCACCCTTACAGAATTAGAGGCCTGCTCTCTTGCTATGCAGTGTTTTCAGCATCAGTCATGCTATGAGTTTTGTCAAAAGGTGGCTAGTGTCCAATTTCATCATGAGTTGGCTCGTCTTTTTGTCTTGCACTTGCACGGAGATCAAGCTATTTTGGCTGGTGTCACCTTCACACTTACACTAGAATCTGTCTCATTAGCAACCGGTATACCGAACATTGGTGAACCATGGCACAAGAAACAAAAGATTGATCGGCAGCATTATGAGCCATACATTAAAACCAGTTGCTTGAGGCAGCTCAAGAGAGTGTTCCCGTTCTGGTATCTGAAAGATGAATATGCTCCACTAATGAGATTGATCATGAAATATTTCAGCTGTGAGGGACGGTTCTCTCGTCTTTATGCTTATCACATCAGGTTTCTCATGCATTTCACCAGGGTACGGATGATGAACATTCCGTATTTCATTTGTCGTAACATTGAGAGGATGACTACCTTTATACAACGTAAAACTCCTCAGCAGCAACTTAATAGTATATATCATTTTGCTCTTATTAAGATTTTGGTGGTTCATCAGCTTGGATTGCAGGGCATCACTTGGGATGATTTCATCTCTCGTGATTTCTTCAAAGCTTCATGGGGAGTATCAGAGGTTAAGCATGAGGGTGAACCTTCTCATCAGTATGAGCGCCATGAGACTGCTAGTGTGCTGGTTTTCATTACATATCAGAGAGGCACCAGACATTTGTTTGCAGCGGCAAAGCGAGTGTTATCTCCACCTGGGGTGGAAGGGGCCTCGCTTCCTCCATCAGCATCACAGGTACAAGACAAAGGCAAGGAGCCAATGCAGGATTAGGGGCCTTCAGGTGAGCTATCAGGTGAATGAGAGACCGAGTTCATTCTCCTTCATGATGATGATACGGATACGGGTCCACAAAGCGCCAAACTAAGAGAGATCATCCAGGAGCAGAAATCAGAGATCTAAGCCTTATCCCTTGACTTGGAGAGGGCTAAGTGGACCATGAAATACTTGGAGTAGAGGAACAAACAGCTTGAGGATCAGCAAGCGATCATGGAGCTACAAAACATTCGTGAGCATCGCCAAGCTGCACAAAGGAGAAGAATTGAGCTCATGTCATTGGAGCAAGAGATTAATGAGGATCGGGAGGCCAATCTTGAGAGAGTGAACATGAACTTAGAGTGGCTGTTGGACAAGGCCGACAAATATCATGCACTACTGAGACACATGGCTTTTCACTACATGGCGCGCAACAAAGTGTGCAAGGCACGAATCAGGAATTTGAAGGCGAAATTGAGGAAGGTAATCAAGAAGCAAAAGAGGCAAAGGGAGATCGATCGTCTTCAGATATTGGCCGAGGCCTATTTAGCCCAGCATAACACTTGATAAGGAAGCTCCAGCCCAAATTTCAAGAAATTTGGGCCATTTTTGGTATTTTTGGAAATTTTTGTGCCAAAAATAGGGTTTTTCTCCCTGGGTGCCGCGCCACGTGGCGCGCGCTTATAATAGGAGGCTCCAAATGCAAAAAAGTTTATAGTTTTGGATTTGTCATGGAAAATCATGATTGTTGGTGCATGGCCAAGAAATTTAGGCAACTTTTGAGTCCTCAGGAGGTCAAAAACACCCTAAAAATGACCTCTCTGCCCCTAATTTCACACACAGGAAGCAGTCTTGGGAGATTGAGGTTTTGGAGGGGCAAATGGGCACCAAATTCAGAAATTCCACTTGGGTTGGAAAGTAGACAGGCAGGGCTTTCCAACAAGAATACTTGGGCTCAATTTGGACTTCAGCATGTGCCTCAAAATCAGCTCCCAATTGGCACGACACATACAGATTTTGGCGCGGCGCACAAAGGTTTTTTGACCAATTTTCCACCTTCCAGCTCAGAAATTCGGCCAGTTTGACTAGTTTTGCTTTGTGATGTAATTTTTGACTTATCTTGATGTAATTGAGTGAACATGATGTAATTTTGACACTTAGTTACTTGTTCTAGAGGATTCATTCACCAAAGAGTGAAAATTTAATGAATGAATCAGTTTCCTACCTTATAGAGGCAAGTTGTTTTGATTGCCTAGATTTTAGTACTTTGTTTAGAATTGGTTGAAACAGCTCCTAGAATGATGAGCTTTACCCCTAGAGGGAAGGGAATGGGTTGGGCTAGTCTATATCATGTATTTTCTAAGTCATTGTCAGGGTTGGACTCTTGGGAAAAGCTTGACACTCTATTGTACATTCACTTCTGCATTTTTTTCTAAGGAAAGACTAGGGTTTTGCAGCACTTTTTGGATCCATGTGGCTTTATGTTTTGATGGTGTACTTCTCTGAGTAATTGTAAGTTTACCTAGTGTTATGTGTATCATTTTCATGTTTCTTCTTCTAAATTTGAAACAAATGAGTGATTAAGGTGGAATCCATTACTGTTATGCTCTGCCTTTGAATTTGTTTAAATTTTCATGTTTTCTTCAGTTTAAAGAGAATCCTTGAGACTCTCTTGCTCTCCTTAGCTCCTCACCTGTCTGATCTACCTATATCACTTGCTTTAAAGCATCAAAACGATTGCCTTCCTTGCCCCAATCAGACCTCTGCAGAAACTGTGCCTCATCCCCGAGCCCAAAATTGTCTTTCCCATTTTTACAACAAAACCCTAAAAAACTCAAATCAAATCTTTGCACTTAATACCTAGCCTAAGATCAGCTGCAAATTTAGTCATCTCGAGCCTGATTGATTACCTTTTTCTGAGATTGACCCGGAGAGAGCCCTCTCTTGTCCTCGTAGGGCTAGCTACGAGGCTGAGCGTGGTTTGATGTGGACCTAGAACCTTGTCTTGTCAGCCTAAGACAAATCTAGGCTCTAACAATATCAACTTCTGCAAATGAGAATCTAACACTAATAATTGCATGATGAAACAAATACAGTGTTTTTGGTGGCAACAAGGACACCTTGATCCCAGCTCATGGTCCCACTGAGGGAGAGGTGAGATCAGAGGTGCTTGATAGCCGTTTTCTGAAGATCTTCTCTGTTATTAACCTATCAAATCAATTTGAACATGAAAATCCTTTTTTAATCATCAAAAGCAACCTAAATAACAAAACAAGATTTAAATCTAAATAGAATATTTTATTCTAAGAATGCAGCAAAAACACATAAAGGTAAACAAAGGAGGTACTGGGCACTTGGGTTGGGCCCAACCCCAAGAGCTACAGCCTCCTAAGAGAGATTAGAGCTGGTGCAAAGCTGGATTCATCTTTATTAAGCAAGAAATAATAGTTACATCAAAAACTGTCCACAAGGGAAAGCTTGAAAGTGTGCTGAACTGTAGAGCTAATCTACTGCCTACAAACTGACTAAAAAATGACTAAAATCGAACTACCAACTAGCTAACTTCTGCCAACAAAGTGACTAACTGAAATGAGGCCCTAAGCCTCTTTATTTATACAAATTGAGGACCCCAACAGCCCTCCTAAACTTTAGGAACTCGGTTGCCAAAAGTAGTTAACAGCACCTTTACTAGCCCTTGCTCGGCTGCCCTTGTGATAATTGATGTGGTGGCCCTTGAACTCCGAGCTGATGGTGGAGAATTCGAGGTAAGGGCCCATAAATGAAGGGGACACCTTCCTACAAATCCTCTCCCTTGTTCTTCCACGAATTTGGCTGCCAAGTGCTCATTAAAACCTTTGATTTTGTCTCAAAATTGACCAAAAAAACTACACAAAGCACCCATTAGACTTGTTGGCATAATGACTAACCCAATTCACTCTATTAGCATAAATATAATAAAAAACATGCAATAAACTAATGAGAATGGTGGATTAAGTCGAATTAGGAAGCTGAATGAGCCCATATAATCATCCATTTTTGGGGCTCATCATCACCCCCTACTGAAAGTGTTGCTCATCCTCTGAGCAACTAACCTATCTCTTCTTCTTTGATGGCCCTGGTGGCCTTCCTGTCATGCCAAGCTTCTGAAGTGATGTCCTCTTCTCGGTCATGAAACCATGCTTTTCTCTCTACTTCTTTCCACTGCCTGTTCTCCTTTTCTTGTAGCAGTTTTGTTAGTGCCTCAACCTCAACCTGCAGCTTATCATCTCTTTGATGTTCATCAAATGTTTCCTTATCTTTCCTTCTTCCTGTGATTGTTTGGCCGCCTTTTCCTCCAATTGCTCGGTCTCTCTTAGCTTAGCACGAGTTTCCTGTAGAAAATTCTCAGCTTCCTGTAGAACTATCTCAGCTTCCTGTAGAGCTGTCTTTGAGTCCATCATCTGAATTCCCTCTCTCCAAGTGAAGGTTTTTGGCTTCCTCATTCATAGGTGATGGATATCTTTGAAGGAGACTCCTCCTTTTGTTTAGCTGTTGTGTCCTTAATGAAAATTTTCTCCTTTGACTGTGGCTGGGGTCTGCCTAATTTGATCTGTGTGCTCCTCCTCACTTTAAAGTACATGGAGGTTTGCCTCTTTCTCTTCCTTTTTGGTTTTGGCAAGCATGGATGCTGCCTCCCTTGCCAATATTTCAGGTGATTTCTCCTTTTGCTGTTCTGTTTTCATGCTTCCTGTAGAAACTGTTTTCATGCTTCCTGTAGAAGCTGTTTCGGTCTGCTGTCACTGATATCTCATGGTGTGTCTTTTCCTCCTTTTTTCCTCTTCTTTGGTCTTCTATGTCTCTGTTAGCTTGCTTCCTCATGCTCTGTTTTGGCTTTCTTCTCATCTTGTTTAGCTTCTGCCTTCTCTGCTTTAGTCTTTTTCTTTTCTGTTCTGGGTCTTCCTTCTCATCTTCTGTTTTGATTCCCTCCATTGTTTCAAGTTCTTATTTCTCCATTTTGGTCTTTTCCTCCTTTTCTATTTCCTCCTCATATTCCCCTGCCATATTTCTAAAAGTCTTTCTATCATGATGTGTGGTGACTGCTGGAAATGTTCAGGTGAGGAGGGAGGAAATAAACTTTCAAAACCGTAAATAGAGAAATGGCTGAGGTTTGTCTTTCTAGAGTCAGGAATTTCTCATGTTCTTTTTTTTCACAACATCAATTTGCCATTTTTTCTTCGAATTGTTTCCAACTTGAATTTGCTTCTCGGTTTTTGAGAAAAATCAATACCTTTGACAGAACAAAGAATATTTATAACACAAGGTTTTGCTTCAGAGAGTGGACAGTCTTGCAAATTTGGTTTCTCATAGGTTGGCTTCTATGGTTGCATCCTTTTTCAAAAGAATGTGAGAAAGAAAAAGGCATATTTTGGATGTAGAGCAGGAAAACGGAGAGACCGTGTATAACCCAAAGAAGGAAAAAAACACACAGGCAGTATTTTAAGCTTCACTTTCCTTTCTTTCAACCCAATATTGTGTTTTTAATCCTCCACCTTATATAAATATATCATATGCAGAGCAGTTTCCTGAGCCTACCTCTTTTCAAGCTCCAAATTCGACGTGGAAAAGTCCAGGCTTCCCTGCTCTGGAAGGCTGTGCCGTACTTCCTGTAGAAGACCCCCCTGGTTCCTGTAGAATGCCACTGCGCCTCTGAGCGAGCCCGATACGTAACAGAATCTCAAAGACAGGTAGAAAAACTGGTGGAGGATGACTAGTTAATCATTTTGTGGCAGCGGAGGATGCATACTTCAGTTGAGGACGTTGCAAGTGCACATGAACAACAGGTGGTTTCAGCCGAGCATTTTTTAATTGCGGCGTGATTCGTGGTGAGGGAGTGAAGTGGCCAGGTGTACGTGGCCACGTGCAGACTGCAGTGCTATTATGGGACTGGATGTTTTCTGCCTGGAATCCCTTACCATTAGTTGCGCTGGAGTTCAAAATATCTACCACTGTCTGTTTTGTTTTGTTTTTTTTTTTTTTTTTTTAATTTCCCGTGAATGACTACACATGTGCGCTGGTGATCCCTGGATGAGTGCAATGGAACTGGCTAGCTTTCTGGCTGGAAGTCGAGCGTGGTTGCTGTGAGGTGTTGTGGCCTTTCATTTGTTGCATGCATTGGTTTCTGTGGTTGCATGATGGCTTTGTTGCTGATTCATGGCTGTTTTTCTTGTGCAGGTGTCCTCTGGCCAGATCTACGCTGCAGAAGTTTGTTTCCACGTTCAGACTTGCACCCTCAAGCTGCTGATGTTGAATTTTTACAAGGCAGCGACTTATTTTCTCCATTGCTCTTGAACGATAGCCCGGATCGATCTGAAACTTTCTGAACATGTTCCTATCATCATTATGCACGTCCCATAGCAAAATTGCGATCAACGGATGCACAGATTTCGAGAAAAATGGAAAATGGCTGAAGATTATAGAGGTCAATTTCTCAAAAACCGTGCATCGGAATCGGCTAAAACTGCTTGGGTGGGTTACTATCACCTATATGCATCTCCCCATGAAACAGGTTTTGAAACGGATGCACGGATAGGGAGAAAATGCAAAAATGGCTGAAGGTGATGGAGGCTGATTTCTTGGAAACCGTGCACTAGAATTGGCTGAAATTGCTCAGGCATGTCGCCATCATCCCTATACAACTCCCCATGTAACAATTTTGCAAATGGATTCACGGTTTTCAAGCTAGGGAAAAAACAAATTTCAGCACTATGTATTTTTGCTTCCAAGCATTCTGCAGTTTTTTGCATGGTAAGAAAAATGAGCTTGGGCTATAATGCAGACTTGGAATTCGTTGATGTAGAGTCTAGATGGAGCTTGGACAGGTAGGGTGTGCGAGAATTTGTTATTTGACTTGCCATTAAAAAATTCTTGCTGTCAATCTGAGGCAAACAGGGTTTCTTGTATGACTGTGCAGGAACACATAACCAGGTGGGTGACGGAGGTGTGAAGAGATTGAACAGGGTGCCATATGGTGATGGGTGGAATAGAGGGGTGGTTGTAGGCCTAACAAATAGATTCCATGCTTCAGATTCCCTTCCAAAATCAAATTTGGCTCGCTCGAAGGTTCTACAGGATGTTTCCTGTAGAAATGCAGAACTTCTTGTAGAAAGCCCAAAACTTCCCATAGAAAGCCCAGAACTTCCTGTAGAAGGTGGAATCTCGACCTGAATGTGATCATATCTTAGGAAAGGTGAGTGACCATGGAAAGAATGTCTGTAGGGATGTCTTGTAGCCTGTTTTTTTCTTCTTCTTTTTTTCTTTTTTTTTTTGAAAACAACTAAGGTGCCTCATGGAGGTTTTCACCCTAATTGCCTGCCCTGGGCACCTCCAAGGGAGGTTTTCACCCAGAGATCTTATTCTCTTTTTATTTTCTCTTCTTTCCAACCCATTGACTGCCTCATGGAGGTTTTCAATCAATGAGCCAATCTAAGGCGCCTCCGAGGAGGTTTTCACCTTAGATTTTTATTTTCTTCTTATTTTCATTCTTTTTTCTTTTTTCTCTTTTTTCTTTTTTTTTCTACCCTACCCTACTTGAAAAACAAAATCATTTTCAAGTATAAGAATACTTCCAATGGAGCCATGTGCACATCGAGATTAGAGACAAAATGATGTGGGGGCTTGAAATGAATGCTTTGACAGCTATCTGGATTTCAGAGACCAAATGATTTGACTTTGAAGGGATCAAGCATAGCTGAGGAAGGGAGTACTGCTGCAACTTAATGACCGTCTGGAACCATATCTCAATATAGCTCTGATATCCTTGGTCCTTTTGCTGATCTGGATCATTCTTCATATATTTTTCGATCATGACCTTCACATCTTCCTCTTTTTGCTGATTTTTCTCTTAAATACATGGAGGATTTGATGGTAACCATGAGGTAGCTCTCTCGATCTCTGATTCTGATGTCTTATCTTCATCAAGTGCAGCCCATGGTTCTTTGATCTCCTCTTTTGAATCTTCTTTTGTTGGATGTGGTCCTTCAATGCTTTCAAGATAAGCGCTTTTTTGCAATACTCTCCCTGAGCTATGGTGAAGATCTTTGAGCTCAAGAGAAGTCATTTGGACATGTTGTGCCTCAACTTTGCAATTGGGTTAAGCTATTCCAATGTGCGGGTTTGGAGATGGTGGTATGGGTAGTTGAGTGGGGGTGTATATTTGAGATGGATGTGGATGGGGTTGTGGTTGGGTAGGCATTTGGGGTTGCCTTGGTGGAGGAGGAGGCGATGGTTGCGATTGAGCAGGTGGTGGAGGCAAAGGAGTGGGAGAAGAGTTGTACTGGGGACTCCACCCTTGATGAGGTGCATTCCATTGAGGCTGTGGCTGAGCATAAGAGTGAAATGAATGAGCAGCTAGTTGGGCATAATATGGATATGGATCCGACCAAGGAGGGGGTGTGGACCAGAAAGGATGAGCAGGGGCACCCCAAGAAGGCATGAAAGTGGCTTGATAGGGGTCGTAATAGGTCTGGGATGTCCCTTGCATTCCCTGCTAGTAAGGTATGGGTCCATGTGGCCTCCTTTGGTTCAGATAATAGAGTGGTTCAGTGGCTCCTTTTGCCCTCTGATATGCAACTTTGATTCTGGGTAAGGAAGGGAACTGATCTATAGGATGGTATTTTTCACAGACAAAACACACTTCTATGGAGGGCAATGGACATTCATTCCTAGGATGCTTTCTAGTGCACCTGGGACAAAAGATGGCCAAAGCCCTCTTGGCTTCCTCTTGCTTCCTTTGGATCCACAAGGTATCCAATTGCATGGCAAGAAACTACCTCATATCACTCTTGAAATCTTCCATCTGATTTGCAAATTCGTTTTTAGACAAGGTACAGCTCCCAACATTGCTATTTGTAGCCATTTGCTCCAGAGGAATGTTTTCTTCTTCTTCTTCCCTTGCAATTCTTCAAATATGTCTTGCGATCCACCTAAGGGTTCTTTAATCATAGCCATCGAAGAAGGGAGAAGGTTGGCTATGTGAAGTAGTGGGGGTGTTGTGCAATCATTTTTCTGAATTATCTCTACTCCTACAAGGCATGAAAGGAAATCTTTTTTGTTGATTTTTGCTTTTTTTTGCTTGTACCTACAAAACTAAAATAGATTGAACTGCAACTAACTATCTTGCTGAAATGAAAATGTGGAATTGAAATGAAAGCAGGAAAGGACTAATCTATTTTTCTCAAATGAAATTGCAGGAATTGAAATGCTAATCTACACTTGCAGAATTGAAATGCTAATCTATGAAAACAGGAAATGTCTACTCTACTTTTGCGGAAATGAAATTGCAGAATGGAAATGAATTAAACTACTTAGCAGAAGGTTGTAGTAGAAAATAGAAGAAAAGCAGCAATCACCAATACTCTGACACTTCCCTGGCAACGGCGCAAAAAAGATGGTGGGCCCCAGTATTGCAGCGATAATGTTGCAACTCCTAGGGCTCCCTTCTTTAATTTTATCAACCTGGTAGTTCGTAACAAACTTGGAAGCGACGGTGATGTATGCACAAATACTAGCTCTTGCCGCGGCTGTCACTTGATCAGCTGGCACAAGTCTGCTAGGAGATTAAGCCAACTTCTATGAGCTCTTAGAAGAAACTTTTTAACTAATGGATGAAAGCTAACTCAAAGGAGGCTAATCTACTTACAGAAAGAAACTGAAAGCGGAAAGGAAATGCAAACCCTAGCAAACCCTAGTTTTACCGACTAACCCTACTGGTGCAAGAAAAATGATGAAAGCTACAGAAAGGAATGCCATTGACTCTTATAAAGGTAAAATGCATGTGACTAAGCTACTTCTGAAGTGAAATCTAAAAAGAAACATCTTTTTGTATTTTTGAGTAAGTTGGCAGAATTATTGTGCATGTGCTTTAATTGTTTTGACTGTGCAGAGGTGGATTGGTGAAATGAAATTCTTGCAGAAGGTTGAGAAGGTTAGAAGAGGGCCTAAGGGGTCCCTAGCACCCTTCCAGATAGTTTCACAGTGATCGGATCTCAAGAAACCGCTTTCATGAGCTTCTACAGGAAGTCTGCAGGGGTTCTACAAGATGTTCTGAAATTTCTACAAGATGTTCCGAAAAGAGGATTTTGGAGGGTTGATGGAGGAAAAATGGTGGGAAAGTGGAAATGGAGGTTGGATAATGATGTTAAGGGGTCTAGGACCTGGTGAATGGGGCTAAGAAGCGATTGGATTTGTCCGAGGATAGAGGAAGCGATGATGCACAAGAATGTAGAAATTAGGGCAAGGTGGGAAAAGTATGGCAACTAAAGGGTAGGAATCATGGATTAAGGGTTGGAGTAGATTATACGATGGAGGAAAGGTAGATAGAGAGGTAATACAGGTTCTCTGCAAGTTATTTCTCAAACTGAACAAACAAAGACTCGGAAAATCAAGGACCTAGCTACTTTAACCTAAGCTGACTTAAATAACAACAAAGAAAATGAACAGCAGTTTATTTGCAACGAAATCATGTGAAATGGCTATGCAAACTAAGCAATCATGAACCTGAGCATGTAACCACAACTGGTATCAACTTCTGCAAATGAGAATCTAACACTAATAATTGCATGATGAAGCAAAGACAGTGTTTTTGGTGGCAACCAGGACACCTTGGTCCCAGCTCATAGTCCCACTGAGGGAGAGGTGAGATCAGAGGTGCTTGATAGCCTTTTTCTGAAGATCTTCTCTGTTATTAACCTATCAAATCAATCTAAACATAAAAAGCCTTTTTTAATCATCAAAAGCAACCTAAATAACAAAACAAGATTTAAATCTAAATAGTAGATTTTATTCTAAGAATGCAACAAAAAAACATAAAGGTAAACAAAGGAGGTACTGGGCACTTGGGTTGGGTCCAACCCCAAGAGCTACATCCTCTTAAGAGAGATTAGAGCTGGTGCAAAGATAGATTCATCTTTATTGAACAAGAAATAATAGTTACATCAAAAACTGTCCACAAGGGAAAGCTTGAAAGTGTGTTGAACTGCAGAGCTAATCCACTGCCTACAAACAGACTAAAAAATGACTAAAATCGAACTACCAACAAGCTAACTTCTACCAACAAAGTGATTAACTGAAATGAGGCCCTAAGCCTCCTTATTTATACAAATTGAGGACCCCAACAACCCTCCTAAACTTTAGGAACTCGGCTGCCAAAACTTGTAGTTAACAGCACCTTTACTAGCCCTTGCTCGACTGCCCTTGTGATAATTGATGTGGTGGCCCTTGAACTCCGAGCTGATGGTGGAGAATTCAAGGTAAGGGCCCATAAATGAAGGGGACACCTTCCTACAAATCCTCTCCCTTGTTCTTCCACGAATTTGGCTGCCAAGTGCTCATTAAAACCTTTGATTTTGTCTCAAAATTGACCAAAAAAACTGCGCAAAGCACCCATTAGACTTGTTGGCATAATGACTAACCCAATTCACTCTATTAGCATAAATATAATCAAAAACATGCAATAAACTAATGAGAATGGTGGATTAAGTCGAATTAGGAAGCTGAATGAGCCCATATAATCATCCATTTTTGGGGCTCATCACGCATGTCAATTGTATTAAGAAGAAAGGTAAATGGATAATATGGGGGAAAGAAAATGTAATCCCATGCATCATGAGTGTAAGTATTTATAAAATAAGGGCATACTGATGAATAATAAACTAATATGCTACAATATGAATGGGGAATACAACTACACTCGAAGTTATCCATGCACTACCTCAAACATATGGATATGTAATATTGCTAACCCAGAATATTCCTCAAACCTCGGAAAAAACTCCAACCAAATATATGCAAACAATATAATAACCCAGAAGTGATAAAATAATAGTGGAACAGTATATAATAATGTAAATCAGAAATATCAGCAAATACACAAGAAATGCAGCGAGAAATGCTAAGCCATTTTATTACACTGAGCAATAAATGAGTACAATAGGTGATTAGATAGATGGCACCTTGACTTGCACAAGGCAAGTTAAGAAATACTCTCAGAATGACAAGAATGGCCTTTCTGCGTGGATGTTACTGTTGTGCTATTGCTACTGCTAGAAAAAAAATGATGATTGGGGCTGCTCCCCTCTTCGAAAAAAGTTGAAACTTTGGATTCAGACTCTACTCAAGAAACCCAGAAAAACCCAGAAAGCTTTCCTGGAATGGCCTCACACTGATCTGCGTCCCAGCTGCTGGGAAATTGTCGTGCTATTGTTGCTGCTGGAAATCAAATGAGGATTTGGGGCTGCTCCCCTCCTCAGAAAAGGCTGAAACTCTAGAATCCGACTCTACTCAAAAAACCCAGAAAAACCCAGAAAGATTTTCTAAAATGGCCAACCCCCGAAAATCACCCCCTTGGGGTTCTGCGCAGTTCCTCAAAGACGCTGATGAAACTGCTGTTGAAGTGCTGATGAAATTTCTGCTGAAAGGCTGATGAATCTACTGCTGGAATGCCAATGGAAATACCTTGCCCGAGCAGGCACTCGAAGTCCCCCAGGGCTAAGGGTGAGATCTCCGAACGGAGACACTTAATGCACTAAACAGTGCTGCAGACTAGCTAAACAGCCAGCGTGCTCTAAATCAAAATGACTCACAAATGCTCATAACTAGAATGATCCAAAATGAGGGGGTTCCTCTCTATTTTATAGCCTCTACCTCTCACAATCCCTAGGCTCACCTCCTCCTGTGTGATTCCCCTCTTGCCATGTGTTCGTCCCTCCTGCGCAGTCCCTCCATGTGTCTGCGTGGGCCCCATTTCTGCATCCCCCTTTGTCCCCCTTGGTTCCTCCTTAAGTCAAAACATTGTGCTACTAGGAAGTGACTTTTTATTCTTAAAGTGAGTTATGTCCCCCGTCCTCACTTTTTATTTATTTATAGATAACTATAGAAGGCAAAAATTGGGCAAAATCGAATATTCCAATCAACCATGTCTAATTAGGAATATTACAGTCTCCCCTAGAAAAATGTTGCTTGTCCTCAAGCAACTGAAGTGATGGATGCTGCCAAGGATAATTTTAGGGGCGAATGTTCGCCCTTTAGCGAAATTAAGGGGTTTTAAATTTTTAGTGGGCGAATATTTTGTATCGTAGTACATTTTTACAAATCACCTCAAATAGCCCACCTTATTTTAAGGGAGAGGGTAAAAAAGGTAAATTTAGCCCTTGAAATTAGGACTTACAACCTTCCATTCGCCCATTTTCAAGAATAGGTTTTATTTAAGTGAATCGATTCGCCCATTTTCAAGCATAGGTTTTATTTAAGTGAATCCTATGGTCCAAATACCATATTTATAAAAGAGGTATGGTAAATTAACAAAAATATAAATAAATGAGAGGTATGGTAAATAAATAAAACATTTTTTATATTTACTCCATAAGTCACCTTATATACATGTAAGGGTGTAAACAAAGTAAAGTGGAGGTATGGTAAATAAATAAAACATCTTTTTATACTTACTCAAAAGGTATGGTAAATAAATAAAAATATAAATAAACTAGACGTATCGTAAATAAATAAAACCTCTTTTTATATTTAGTCCATAACCCTCGTTCTATTTATGAAGACTCAAGAAAGAGGTTTTATTTAAGTGAATCCTATGGGCCAAATACCATATTTGTAAAACAGGTATGGTAAATTAATAAAAATATAAATAAACGAGAGGTATGGTAAACAAATAAAACATTTTTTTATATTTACTCCATAAGTCACCTTATATTTACGAACACTCAAAAAATGGGTTATATTTAGGTGAAACCTATGGCCAAAATACTATGGGACAAATACCATGGACTAGATTGTTATTACTACCATGCAAAAAACCATTATTAACCCTAATATTAGAATTAATAAAAATAAAAATGGCACATGGTATTGACCCATGCTATTCACCAAAATGGCACATGGTATTGACCCATGGTATTCACCTGGAATGTAGCCTATTTAAATGGGGAATTAAACCAGCATGTAGCCTATGCTAAGATTCACTAGGACTTTACAAAGTTTTATTATTTAGTGAAAGACTCGCCAAGATCTTACAAGATTTTATAATTGAGTAAAATATTCGCCATGCCTGGTGAGAGATTCGCCAAAAAATTATATATACATATTATATTATTGATAAAATCGCCTTTCATTTTTCCTATATACCATGGAGATTCGCCCATTTATTATATTTATAAATTTAGGGGGGGTTCTTAAAATTTTCCCTGGATGCTGCAAGATCTTCTCACTCTCCCAAGTGGCATCCTCATCCGGCAAATTCTTCCACCTCACCAAGAATTCCCAGATCGTCCTGCTCCGCAGTTGCCTCTTCCTGGTATCAGTGATAGCCTCCGGCTGCAATACCAAGTGCCCCTCGTCATCCATGGGTGGTAGCTCATCTGTCACTGTCACCTGCTACCCCAATTCCTTTTTCAAGCATGATACATGGAAAATGTTATGAATCTTGCTGCCTTGGGGCAGCTCCAACTCATATGCAACCTGTCCAACCCTATGTATCACCCTATACGGCCCATAAAAGCGGGGCTTAAGCTTCTCAGCCCCCTTCTGCCTTAATGACAACTTTCGGTATGGCTGTAACCGTAGGTAGATCGTGTCCCCTACCTCGAACTGTCTCTCCACCCGACCCCTATCGGCATACAACTTCTGCTGGTTCTATGTTGTAGCCATGTTATCCTTGAGAGCTCGGAGAATATCCTGACTCTCTTGGATCCATATCTTGGCTCTAGGAGCCTTGCTATCACCAAACATCACGTCAGTAAAAGATAAAGGATGATACCCATATAAAGCATAGACTGGTGACATACCAATGGACATGTGATGTGAAGTATTGTAGTAGCACTCCCCTAGATGCAGCCACCTCAACCATGCTCGCTACTGCCTACTGACATAGTTACGCAAGTAGCCCTCTAGCCATTTGTTAAATATCTTTGTCTGCCCATCCGTCTGTGGGTGATAACTAGTACTCGTTGTCAACTCCATCCCCACCAATCGGAAAATCTCCTGCCAAAACCCACCCATGAAACAGTTGTCCCTATCACTGACGATGGTCTTAGGAATACCATGTAGCCTGAAGATCTCCTTGAAGAACAGCTCGGCCACCTTTGCTGCTATATAGTGTGCAAATATGGCAAAGAAATGTGCGTACTTCATCAGTCAATCAACGACGACAAAGATGCAATCCTTGCCCTACACCATGGGAAACCCTGTGATGAAATCCATCGAAATACTCTCCCATTTCCTCTCCGGAATGGGAAGAGGCTGCAATAATCCTATGGGATGGTTCATCTCTCCCTTGTTTCTCTGGCAAATATCGCACTCCTGGATGTGTTGGAGTACATCCTCCTTGAGGCCCTTCCATGATAACCTCTCCCTAATGGCCCTGTAGGTTTTGGTAAAACCCTGATGTCCTGCCAATGGGGAATCATGTGATGCCTGGAGTATCTTCTTCTTGAGTTGGGACCCCTCAGTCAAGAAGATCCAGTCCCTGTAGTATATGATCTCATCAACCACCCTATACCTGTCATCTGCCACCTACCCATCCAGAACCTCACATGCAAACCTGTCCTTGGAGTACTCTACTAAGAGTCGAGCCCTCCAATCTGTATCCAAGCTCATAAGAGACAACATGGCTGGTCTACGTGAAAGGGCATCTGCTACCACGTTGTTCCTACCTTTGACATACTCAATGTCAAATTCATATGTTTGGATCTTACTGATCCACTTCTGCTACCTCTCCTGTAGCTGCTTCTGCTCCAAACAGAACTTAAGGCTATTGTGATCAGTCCTCACCCTGAACCTGTTCCCTACCAAATACTACCAGAACTTAGCCAATTCATGCATGATGGCCAGCATCTCCTTGTCGTATATGGAATACAACCTCTCATGCGGAAGGAGCTTCCCACTCTCAAATGCTATTGGGTGACCTCCCTGCATCAATACTGCGCTGATCCCCTCTCCCGACGCATCACACTCCAAGACAAATGGCTGCGTAAAATCTGGCAACGCAAGCACTGGGCAGCTGCTCATAACCTCCTTGAGCCTGTCAAAGGCTCGCTGCGTTATATCTGAAGAACTGAATGCCCCATTCTTTGTCAAATCTGTCAGGGGTGCAGTAAGCTGTGAGAAACCTTTGACGAACTTCCGGTAATAAGTGCAAATGCCAATGAATCCTGAAGTTCCGTCACGTTTCTCGGCTCTGGCCATTCCCTTATGGCCCTAATCTTCTCCTCGTGGACCCTCACTCCATCCACCCCTATGATGTGTCCCAGATACAACATCTCCGTCAACCCAAACTCACACTTGGAGAGTTTGGCATAGAACTTTTGCTCCTGTAAGATACATGGTACTGTCTCAATGTGCTGGAGATGCTCGTCCCAAGTCCTGCTGTAAATGAGAATATCATCGAAGAATACCAACACAAACTTCCTCAAATGGCTACGGAAGATGTGATTCATGCAGGACTGAAATGTAGCTGGGGTGTTGGTTAGCCCAAAAGGCATCACCAAGAACTCAAAGTGCCCATAGTGACACCTGAAGGAGGTCTTGGGAATATCCTGCTCCCTCACACAAATCTAATGGTACCCAGATCTCAAATCAATCTTTGAGAAGAATCGTGCTCCCCTCAACTCGTCCATCAACTCATCGATCTTGGGTATAGGGTACCTATTCTTCAGGGTCTTCTTGTTCAGGGCCCTATAGTCGATGCACATCCTCAATGTACTGTCCTTCTTCTTCACCAACACCACAGAAGAAGCAAAAGGACTCGTGCTCGGTCGAATGTGCCCAAGAGCCAGCAACTCCTGGATAGCCCACTCGATCTCGTCCCGATAGGCCTTGGGGTGCCTATAGGGGGTGGTGATCACTGCCTGGATGCCCTGCTCAAGCTCGATAGTGTGCTCAAACCCCCGGTCCGGTGGCTTTCCTGGCGAAATCTCCCCAAACACTATGGCATACTGGTCAAGGATGGACTGTATCTCTGGATGTACCGTCTGCCCTGTAGTCCCTGCCTTTGATGCATGCAGCTCTACTGCCCACTCTATGTCTCCCTTTTGGAAGACTGCCTCCATCCGATGAGCTGAAACAGTCTGAGGCGGATATGTGTGTTGTCCCTGTATCTTCTCATGCCTCCCTGTCTTCTCATCATCCCACTCCATCTCCAGGGTCTTCCAATCTGTTGTGACCTTCCCTAGAGTGATGAGCCACTGAACACCTAGTATCATGTTGGTGTCCGGAATATCGACCACGAAAAAGTGGTCAGTCAATGCATAGGTGCCCATTGTCACTGATAGCTCTGGAACATAACGAGCACACATCATAGTCTGATCTTCTGGGACCAATACTGAAAACCCATTGAAGCTCTCTGTCTGTATACCTCTCCACTCAACCATTTGGGCATCGATGAAGTTGTCGGTTGCCCCACTGTTAACCAAAACGGATACGCGCTAGCCACGTACTGTCCCTCGTACACGTAGCATCAGATACTTGGGAACTCCCCGCAACGTTACAAGGGCCCCTCCAATGGGTGCAAAAGATGCACCACCTGCTGCTGCTGGTGGAGGTGGCAAAGGTCCCTGTATGGCATGGCTATCTCCTGCTACCACATCCTCCTCATCATCCTCTTCTCCACTACTCTCGGAGAAGACCTCAATAAAATGTGCTTTACCAGCAGCACATCTATGTCCTAGTGCCCACGACTCCTGACATGTGAAGCACAACTGCTTCTTCTTCAGCTCCCTCTTGACATCATCGTCAAGCTATACTTGTCCTGGATTCCCCTTTGGAAGTGGAATCCTCACATCCTTCCCCTTAAACTGGAAAGAAAGTCTCTGGGGGTAAGGTGTTCAGGTCTTGGGTAAGACATCCTATAAGTCCCGGGTCCTGCTGATAGCGTCCTGGAGTGTGGCTGGTCTAGTGGATCGGACTAAACCCCGAAGTGGCTCTGCTAACCCCTCAACATACATATAGACCCTCCGTGCCGTGGATAGGTCTGGCACCATCACAGAGACCCTCAAGAAATCTGCAATGTAGGTCTCTGGGCTCCTTGTTTATTTGAGCCTTGTCAGCTCAACAAAACGCTACTCTGGATCCCTCTGATCAAATCACTCCATCAGTCTCCTGGTAAACTTGGCATATGCCGTCACTGTGGAGTGCCCTAGTGTAACCATCCCATGAAACCACCAATCCTGGGCCTCACCATCCAAATGCAATGTTACCACCTTGATGGCCTCTGTCTCCGACATCTGGTTAAGCTGGAAATAAATGTCCAGCTTCTCAACCCAAGACTTTGCCGAACTATTTGATGAACCATCAAACGTAGGCAAGTGGAATCTACTCGTTGCACGGTGGGTGTCACCATCATGGTAATGCCGGTACCCTCTGTGATGGTCATGGGGTCTACTATCCCACTGGAGCTTAACAAAATCTCTGAATGAGAGGACTTCCCAGAACTCCTGCCCATAGGCCTAGTACTCTGCAAAATAATCGCCCATATGTTCGGGCTCTGCCTCCTGCTGGGCTGCAGCCCCCTTGTTTGCTCCTAAGAAGGTGGGCATGGTAGAGCATGTAGGGGCATGTGAGGCCCCCTGCTGCGCAGTATCACGCTGCTCTGGCAAGTGATGAGATGCACCTGATCCCTCACCAATCTGAAACACTCGTGGGCTCTCCCGCTGTTTGGCCTCTACTACCATGAATCTCTGCCCCATCACCTTAATCTGCCTCGACAAATCCTGAACGGATTTGAGGAGCATATCCGCAAATCTCTTCCCATCCTCATCTACGATCTACTCTGTGTCCACTACTGGCTCTCTCTATTCTGCGTCCACCACCGGAACACAGTCTCCCTCTCCATAGGTATTCCCCAACCTATGCCCAGTGTTTCTGTATCTCTGACCTCTATAACAGATATAGGGTTTTTCCCCCGGTGTCATAGATTGCTAGCTCCACAGGTTGATCTAGATCTATGCTCTGATACCACTGTAATATTCCTAACCCAGAATATTCCTCAAACCTCGACAAAAACTCCAACCAAATATGTGCAAATGATATAATAACCTAAAAGTGATAAAATAACAGTGGAACAACATATAATAATGTAAATCGAAAATATCAGCACATACACAAGAAATGCAGTGGGAAATGCTAAGCCATTTTATTATACTGAGCAATAAATGAGTACAAGAGGTGATTATACAGATGGCACCTCGACTTGCAGTGAAGAAATACTCTCAGAATGACAAGAATGACCTTTCTGCCTGGATGTCGCTGCTGTGTTGCTAGAAAAAAATGATGATTGGGGCTACTCCCCTCCTTGGAAAAAGCTGAAACTTTGGATTCGGGCTCTACTCAAGAAACCCAGAAAAACCCAGAAAGATTTCCTGGAATGGCCTCACACAGATCTGTGTCCCAGCTGCTAGGAAACCACCGTGCTATTGTTGCTGCTAAAAATCGAATGAGGATTTGGGGCTATTCTCCTCCTCAGAAAAGGCTGAAACTCTAGAATTGGACTCTACTAAAAAAACCCAGAAAAACCTAGAAAGATTTTCTGAAATGGCCGACCCCCGAAAATCACCCCCTTGGGGTTCTGCGTAGTTCCTCAAAGACGCTGATGAAACTGCTGTTGAAGTGCTGATGAAACTGCTGCTGAAAGGCTGATGAATCTACTGCTAGAATGCCAATGGAAATACCTTGCCCGAGCAGGCACTCGAAGTCCCCCGGGGCTAAGGGCGAGATCTCCAAACGGAGACACTCAATGCACTAAACAATACTGCAGACTAGCTGAACAGCCAGCGTGCTCTAAGTCGAAATGACTATCACAAATGCTCATAACTAGAATAATACAAAATGAGGGGGCTCCTCTCTATTTTATAGCCTCTGCCTCTCACAATCCCTAGGCTCACCTCCTCTTGCGTGATTCCCCTCTTGCCATATGTTCTTCCCTCCTGCGCAGTCCCTCCATGTGTCTGCGTGGGCCCCATTTCTGCGTCCCCCTTTTGCCCCCTTGGCTCCTCCTTAAGTCACAATGTTGTGCTACTAGGAAGTGAATTTTTATTCTTAAAGTGAGTTATGTCCCCCGTCCTCACTTTTTATTTATTTATAAATAACTATAAAAGGCAAAATCAAATATTCCAATTAGCCATGGCTAATTAGGAATATTACAGGATATGAACACCATTCTATCAAATGCTTATGGAGGGTATAATATTCATGCTGGAGAGATGAATATATTTCATGAAATGTGTTAAATAAATAGTGTTAATGGAAATATCACAACTACTACATTAACCTGGAAAAACATTTGCTAACTTGAATTCAAACAATGCTACATTGGATACAATGTAAAACATGAGATGAAACATGGAAATATATTTGAGCATATAGGTTGCAGAAGATAGGGTATTGCATCACATGACACGAGGCATTTAAAGACATGACCAAGAATAAAGAATGATGGTAGTACTTTCTGGATAGTTTTTGAACATATTAAAGCCAAGGAAACCCTACAAAGGCCCCATGCATTAACAACATTGAGGAAGAATATTTGCATGGAGAAATCTAGTTTTCTCACAAAGGTTACAAAACTAGGGTTTCAACAAACATACTAGTTGGGTCCATGTAGCATCCCAAGGCATTGTCTCTGTTTAGTCGATTTAATGTTCTTAAATTGTAAGCATTATTATCGACTAGGGCGGGTAAACTGACGAAGTACAAGTGCATTGCATGAGCTAGAAGTTACTTATGTTGTTAAGATGTTTATGTTCTGGTTAATGTCTAACTCTAGAATTAGTATGGAAGTGATGTTACTATCTATATTAGAGTATTATACTTGAGATCTGTTAGATGGTTATTCTAAAATTAATCTTAATTGAATCAAACTTTGTGGGATGGTTGAGTAGTGATCCTAACTCTACTCTGTTAGATTGTTTTTTATTATGTTTGGATTTTTATGCTGCAGCCAAAATAGACTTACTATGAAAGCATAAAATTATGTAAATAAGATCTACTTTATTGAATTGGACAATGAATGATACTTGAATTCAGTTGCTAAGAAAGCACTGTCACTCTTAACTATTGCAGCTTCACTCAATGCAAAAGTAAAAACAAGAACAAGATTGATAAGTTATGAAATAACCAAACTATGAAATTAAATGACTAAACTATACTAAGTAGAAAGCAAATGAAATGATCAAGTTATGCTAGGTATAAAGCAAATGAAATTACTGATGCAGATGCCAATTTAATCATGAACACCATTGGACTACATCCTAAAACATAAAACAGAGCATCCATAATTTAATTCTAAGAAACCAAAGAAAATCTATTTGTAGTGAGTCAAAGACCTCATCTGCATGCAGGGGCCCTCCACGAGGCAGTCAACAAATTTAATCAACGCAACATGAAATTTATGAAGCAAGATTTATTAATCAGAAAATTGTTTTAACATGATGCTTTCAAAATTACATACAGCAGCACACGCCAAAACATAGAGCAACCATTGTTCTTATAATGTTTTCTTAATTAGTAGCATGATAAATTCAAGCCTAAGTATCTTCATTACAATCCTTATCAAACCAAATCATATCACTTAATCATCGATTTGCTATTTGGAAAAGAAAATCGATAATATTTCATGAAACTCGGACTCTGTTCTAGCATATTATCTTGCAGTTGACTGTCACGGTTGACCGCATTATAGTGCGATTTTCTTGATGGATTGGTTTGAGAAAACAGGAAGAAATCCATGAGGGGATCATTATTCATTTACCCATATACTCCTTTGCTGAGCTGGCACACTCGAACCCTGTCAACAACAGAAGTAGCTACAGATATGTGGATTAGCTGCAGAATCAGGTCAATTCCATAGCTGAATGCAAAATTTAATAAAACAATAAGGTATGTGGACAAAATATGAAAAAGAGGACATGTAAGTGCTTACCTTAACAAAACCTCATATTTATTGCATTTATTTAGATGATAAGGATAGGAAAAAGGAGGAAAGATGAACGAAAAGGGTGTCAAGGTAACGTAGTTCTTGGACTCTACATTCCCTCACACTCGAGGTTTTGTATGTCCTCATACAACTCAACATTGTCATTCTCTTGTACATTCTTTCTATCAAATTCAAGATTTACTTTCTTCTTCTTTTTGGCAGCCACTTCCATTCTTGGTTTCTTCATGAGGATATTATACTTTAGGTTGATGAGTTCTCTTTGCATTGCCCTTTTTTCTTTCTTCAACTTCCTGTTATTTTTGTACCATAGACTTAAGTGAAGAATAAGGTTGTCACTTTTGGCAATTTGAATTCCATTATGCACCTTCATTGTTTGATTTTCATTTTTAAGATATATGTTTAATGTCTCCAACTCAAATATTTCTTGCTTTAAAAAATTAGATGTTGAAGGTTCTTGTTGCTCATTAAACTGATTACTTCCTTCTCCTGGACTTTGGATTGAACCTTTAGTTGTTGCTTTTTTTCTCTCTAATGATTTTATGTAATCATAAATTTCTTGTTGAATAGGATCAACACCTGGAATATGTACTGGAGTTCTTGGAGGTGAACTGAAGGGGGCTGGGGACACCCTTGGTGATAGTCTCAATGATTGTTATAGCACCACTTACCACTCTTGGTAGATCTGATGCTCTAATTATGGCCTAGGGCAACCCTTCCTTCAAGAATTGGTCCAAAATCTAAAAAACAATGTTTTATTCCCTATATTCTACTTTTCCCTGTGATAAAAGCATGTACACGCGGATCAGGATATACCAAATCCATGTACATATGTTAAAACACTTAAAATTAATAAATTTCCTTAATTTTGGACGGAGTTCACAAGTTTTACCTGTTACTCACCTCCTATAGCCAGTGGCCCAACTGTGTCCCAACTGAAAAAAACTAATTTGGAGAAGTATAAATAAACCTCCATGGGAAGGCCTTAAGGGAGAAGAAATGAAATATTGATACTATAGTGATTTTATCCTTGATCAAGTCTGATGAAATCCCTATGCCTCCTCCACCCCCCAAAGCTTCAAGAAACCCTTGTTCTTTGTTGGAGATATCCTTCATTCTTCTTGAGGTATCCTTGTGTATGATGATGGAGGAAGATTGTAGAGGCCGGGAAAGGATGGATCTGGAGGACGGTTCCGCTTGGAGTCGGAGGAAGACTCAGGTCGTATTTGTCCACCTTTCTTGTAGCTTATTCAATAAATAAATGTTTTTATGTTCACGATATTAAACATGTTTATGCATTGACTTATATTGCGATTTGTTTATGAATCTTATATTGATGCATAATTTTTCATTCATTTATATGATATAACATGAATATCATGAATATGCTTTATGTTTCTACTATTGTATATGTTTCATTGGACTAATTTACAGGTTTCAGAGATTTACCCAAACGTAGGACCTCCGGGTAAGGACACTTCTTCAAAGTTTAGTTGAATAAGCATTTAGGTTGTTTGCCTGACCATTTCTTGTTGTTTTTTTCCCTCTGCTCTGTTGGGGTTTTCAACCCAAGACCCTAGGGTGATCTCACCCGCAACAATGATTCTCCTGGAGAGTCCTCGAGGTTTTCTATTTGCTCTTTGGTCTCAATATCGCTATATTCTGCAACTCCTGAAGCTACTTTTTGTACTGTGTTCAATCTGGTACTTCTTCTTAAAACAGTAGTTGGCAATCCCTGAGCTTTCTTCTCTTTAGCTTTTGGATTTTCTTTTTGAGAAGGGATCTTAGTTTGGGATAAAATTTATGTTTTCTTGTTGCCTTTCATTCTTCTAAGTTTCCTTTTTTTCCATTTTCTGCAAAATATCTATAATGGGTAGCTCATCCTCTAATAATTCTTGTTCGGACTGGAGTTTCTATTCTTTACTATTTCCATTTTTATGTTCCTTCCTCTGATGGTTTTACTACCACTTGACTGTTTAGGAATTTTCTCTTCAAAACGATTTCTTAGTAGAAAGTTTTCCCAATTTTCACTTATACTCTGAAGGTGAAACTCTATCAAGATTTTTATCAATCCATGATGGTACATTGTATTGTCTATAAATTGAATTTTATTTTGAGCATTCATTGACATTTTCTTGAGACTATGCAAGAGGAAGTATGGAAGATTCATTTGATGCTCTTCAAGTAAATTCATAATTATCCTAATGTGGTAGAAAAACATGCATCCAAATCGACCTTTGCAAGTAATAAATTTCTAAAGTACAAGGAGCAAATTTATCCATTTAATTTTAAGGGCTGAACTAGGAATACCTTTTCTGAAGATGGTAATGTCCATGTTTGGATTTTTCAAGAAGATTTTCCAATCTTCCCCTTGGATTCCTCTATTTTTGAACCACTTTTCTCCACTTCTGGGCAATTTAGTAGCTTCTGCAATCAGGGACTCTGTTATGGAAAAATTGACATCTCCTATTTCAACCTCTGTTCTGTCAAAAGAACATGCAAAAGTCTTCGTTACCTCCCGGTGGAAACCATCAATTTTTTCTATCAATCGTAACCACTGTAATTTCTGCAATAGTTCCCTGCTCTGAGGGTATCCTTCCAATAACTTCTTTCCTGTTGGTTCTATTCAGACAATAACGTCCATGATGAAAGATGCTTTGTCTCAAGAACTGTTTACTTGATAGGGAAGAATGGTGTTGTTAGGGTTTTGTTCTATGATGGAGAGAGATGGAGAGGCTATATGAATTTAGAGAAATGCGAGAATGAGTGAATTATAATGAAGGCTTATGGAAATGAGTTAGTTGTTGGGACGCATTCAATTCAATGATTTGGTGATTAAATCGATGGATTTGAAATGAGGACGAGACCAGAATTAAAAATGGTGGGATATAATGGATTTGAAAAGCGACTATCACCCATGATTTGCAATGATTTCATTTTATTTCGGTAGTGCTATGTCCACATAATTCATATATGCAATATATTAACCCTTATTGTAAAATTAAAGTATTACATACCTTCAACTGATTTGCTAACCTTTATTTTTCCTTTGATATCTTATGCAGGTACTTTGCACTTAAAAGGAGTCATTTATTCTTCAACTTGATCCATCAAGTGTTCCTGTCAAAATGGCTACAAAAATCTTATTAGAGCTGCAGAAACTTGTTCGAGCTTCAGAAAGCCACTAATTTTGTACCTGAGAGAATTTTTTTCTTTTCAAAGAAAGAGAGACTTAGGAAAAAGGAATACATTTTTTTTTAGGAAGAAATGGTAAATAGAGAAAATTTAAGGTGGCAACAAGAGTTGGTTTTCACTTTAAATTTTCTATATCAGCATGTGTTATGAAACCAGCTCACAAAAAGATAGAAAAGAGAGATCCACGCCTTAGAATTCAACCTCTTCGAGGGGGCAACCTCCTTTACATTACATAAATGAGCAATTCTTGGATGATTCAAATGATAAGACCTCCTTTCTATATATAGGAGTCTAAGGAGTCACAATATAACCCAGCTGACCTAACAATAATAATATAAAGCCACAAAAATAACAATAGAGGGATTCTATGGGGCACAGTAATAACAATATGGGGACAATAGGGGCACAACAATATTAATAAGGGATACGACTACAATAGTAATGGGGTAATCACTAGTATTATAGGGACCCAACATGCCCCTCTCCTTCAAAAAGGTGTTGTCCTCAATGCTTCAGTAGTTTTGGATGCTTCTGTATAAAATTCTCATCCTCCCATGTGGAATCTTCAGCGGATAAGTTCTTCCACTAGATAAGATACTCCGAAATTGATCGATTTCGTAACTGTCGAGTTCTTGTTTCTGTGACTGCTTCTGGTTCCAATATAATTTTTCCTTCCTCATCAAGTTCTGGAAATATTGTTTGAACTGGGAACTTTTCGCCTATAATCTTCTTTAAACATGAAACATGGGAAACTGGGTGCAATCGAGAAGCTGCAGGAAGCTCCAATTTGTATGCCATAGTACCAATCTTTTGCAACACCTTGTACGGACCATAATACCTTGGTGATAATTTATTATCCTTCTTAGCTTGCTTGAGGGACATTTGCTTATATGGTTGTAGCCGTAGGAATACCCAATCACCTACATCAAAACTTCTTTCGCTACGATGTTGATTTGCCTGTTGTTTCATTCTATTCTGTGCCAACATGAGGTTATCCTTTAAGAGTTGGAGGACATGTTGTTGATGTTCGATGTGATGTTCCACTGCTTGAACCTTAGAATTTTCTCTTAAATATGATGTGATGGATGGTGGCTGATATCCATAAAGTGCCATAAATGGGGTCATTTTTGTTGCTGTATGGAAGGAAGTGTTATACCACCATTCAGCTAGAGGCAACCATTTGACCCATTGTGTCTGTTTATCAGATACAAAGCAACGAAGATATCCTTCAAAACATTTGTTTACTATCTCAATTTTCCCATCAGATTGAGGATGATAAGATGAGCTATGAGCTAACTGAGTACCAAGACAAGAAAATAATTCTGTCCAAAAATTTCCATTGAAAATGTGATCTCTGTCACTTACAATAATCTTTGGGTTTCCATGTAGCTTTTGAATTGTTTCCATAAATGCAGTAGAAATTGTACTGGCCTTAAATGGATGTGATAATGCACAAAAGTGTGCATAATTGGTAAGTCTGTCAACTACCACCATGATGACACTCTTTCCCTCAAACTTGGGTAAACCTGTGATAAAATCCATTGAAACCTCCTCCCAACGTTGGCTTGGAATGGATAAAGGTTGTAATAGACCCAGTGTCTTAATTGTTTCAACTTTATTTTGTTGGCAAACCAAACATTCCGCCACAAACTTTTGAATATCTGATTTAAGGCCCTCCCAAAAAATTTCCTTCTTAACCCTGTGGTAAGTTTTTAAAAATCCTGAGTGCCCTCCTAAGGGAGAAGTGTGCAATTCCATAAGAATCTTTTGTTTTAGCTGGGAATTCTTATAGAGGTATAAGCGATATTTGTACCATAACGAATCATTTTTCCAGCTAAATGTATCAGACGTACTGGAGTCTTGTTGTAACTTTCGAATAAGTGCCCACACTTCTTCATCATTCTTCCATTCCTCCCTTGCTTCGTTTATCCAATCTAGTTGGATAATAGAAATGGCGCACAACAATGCTTCCACATCCTCATCCTTTCTTGAGAGTGCATCTACCACCACATTTTGCTTCCATTTTTTGTAGATGATTTCAAAGTCATAGCCCAACATCTTTATGACCCACTTTTGTTGTTCTTCAGAGGATAATCTTTGTTCTAAAAAGTATTTAATGGTATCATGATCTGTTTTTACCTTGAAGTGTGTTCCCATTAGGTAGGGTCGCCATTTCTTAAGTGCATGGAGTACTGCCAACATTTCCTTTTCATAAATAGCTTTGTGTAAAAACTTTCCCTTGATTGGATGACTTTCGAAATCAGTGGGTCTTTCATCTTGCATTAAAATAGCACCAATTCCATTTCCTGAAGCATCACATTCCACAATAAAGGTTTTTGTGAAGTCTGGTGTAGTTAAGACCGGTGCTTGGCACATTGCCCCTTTAAGATGCTCGAAGGCCTTTGTTGCTTCTGGAGTCCATGAAAATGCATCTTTCTTCAATAATGTTGTTGGAGGTGCTGCTATTCTCCCATAATTCTTAACAAACTTGCGATAATACCCTGTCAACCCGAGAAATCCTCGCAGATGCTTTATGGATGTGGGGATTTTCCATTCCTTAATGGCTTTAATTTTGCTAGGGTCTACCTTAACTCCTTCATGAGATACAATATGACCCAAATATTCCACCTCTTGTACTCCAAAGAAACATTTGGATCTTTTTGCATATAATTGTTTCTCCTCCAATAGTTGTAGCACCCTGTCAACATGTTCAACATGATCCTTCCAAGACTTGCTGTAGATTAGTATATCATCAAAAAATACTAACACAAATTTTCTAAGGAATGGTTTGAAAATGGAATTCATCAAACATTGAAATGTTGAAGGTGCATTGGTAAGGCCAAAAGGCATGACCAAAAATTCATAATGACCCTCATGAGTTCTAAATGCTTTTTTCGGAATGTCATCAGTCTTCATTCTGATTTGATGATATCCTGAACGAAGATCCAACTTGGTGAAGTAAATTGATCCATGCAATTCATCCAGTAATTCATCAATGACAGGAATGGGAAACTTATCTTTAATAGTGAGCTTATTGAGCTCCCTATAATCCGGACACATGCGCCATGATCCATCCTTCTTGTGCACCAATACTACTGGAGCAGAGAAAGAACTTTGACTCGGTTGAATTATACCAGCCTCTAGCATTTCTGCAACCATACGTTCAATTTCACTCTTTTGGGCATAGGGATATCTGTATGGCCTGATGTTTGGAGGAAAACTTCCTGGAATTAGATGAATAGCATGATCATGATCACGAATAGGTGGGAGACCTTTGGGAGTCTCAAATACCTTGGAATGATTGTCCAAGACTTTTTGGAGATATGGCTAGCGAACATAATTGTGCAATTATACCTCTTTGTTCCTTCTTTAGAAGCTTTTTCATACCGTTAGAGCTGATTCTCTTTCCCAGTTTCCCTGCAATACCCCTTAATTCAACTTCCTTTCCTTCCACAGAAAACTTCATGAAAAGTTCTTGAAAATTAAAAGCTATTGTACCCAAGGATTGTAGCCATTGGACTCCTAGTACAACATCAGCACCTCCCATTGGAATGGAAAGCATTGGGCTAGTCAATACATATTCTCCCATGGATAGCTTGATATTATGGCACTTTCCAGAGAAATTAATTGTTCCTCCATTTGCAACCATCACTTGACACTCTGGTGCTGGATATAAGAAGCAATTCAGTTCTTTTGCTACCTTACAATGAATAAAATTGTGGGTACTTCCTGAATCAATCAACACTATTACCTTTTTCTTCTTGATTTGTAATTCTATCTTGATGGTTTGAGGAGTGGTAATTCCTACCAATGCATTACAATATATGGTCAGATTCATTTCTTCTATATCTAGGCTTTGTTCCTGGAGTATATCCTCTTCTTTTGACCTTTCATGCTCCTTTTCTTCTTCCTCTTCACAATCTATGTAGAATAATTTCTTTTCAGCACACTTATGACCTTTAGTGTATTTGCTATCACAACTGTAACAAAGCCATTTTGCTCTTTTTTCTTCCAATTGTTGTGCTGTCAACCTTATAGGTTGTGGAAGACTAGGGGCAACAACACTTCCATCTTTATAGTTGTGAGTGGTATGCTTCCTAGTTGCCATAATTTTGCTTTCCATTTTTCTTGCTAACCTGAATGCCTTCTCTAATGAATCAAGTTCCCAAAGGCGAACATCATGTTGGATATTATCCTTTAAAGTCCCTATGAACACATCAATCCTATGCTCCTCTGGAATATTTTTTACCCTTCTGTTCAATTTTTGGAACTCCTCAATGTGCTCCATTATTGAACCCTTTTGTTTGAGACTTATCAATTGGCTAAAAAAAGTGTTGCTTTTTGTATCCTCATAATGTGCTGTCAATTCTTCCGTAAAAATTGCCCAAGTGATAATTTGTTTACGAGAGAAAAGCCATTGATACCATACAAACTGATTTGGTTCCAAATATAAAGTTGCAATACGTACCTTTTGTGTGTTTTGCACATTATTGAGATTGAAAAATTGCTCCATCTGTAATATCCATGTTGCGGGATCCTTGCTATCAAACTTCCTCATATCGATTTTTGGAATATGGTGGGTCTTCGATCCAACATTAGAGTCTATGGAATCATGATTAACATTTATTTTGTTCTCATCATGAGTTTCCTTTACTACCATTTCACCATTAGTGACCATTTCTTGTAGTGACTTATTCATATTTATCTTCAATTCTTCCATCTTATCATCCATGCCATCAATTTTAGCGTCCATGCCATTCATCTTAGCTTCCATGCCATCCATCTTAGCTTCTACACCTTTCTTTAAACAATCCATCTTAGCTTCTACACCTTTCTTTAAACCATCCATCTTAGCTTCTACATCTTTCCTTAAACCATCCATCTTAGATTCTGTTGCTTTTTGTGCAAGTGACACTTGTTGCACTTGGTCTCGTAATTTTGATATATCATGTTGCATTTATTCCTCTTCTTCATAAGTCATGCTAGAGCTTTCAGGTTGCTTACTAGGTGTTTGCATTTTCTTTCCTTGGGGCATCAATTACCAATTCAAACTAATTTTTCAAACCAAGCTTATGCAAAAATTTAAAAAAAACTACACACCTTTTTTCACTTTGTAGAAGCTTGATATTGAATCTGATGTATCTCTGCAATTTCAGATCATCCAATTCTGAAATTGTGACTTGTAGTAGCCCTCCATGTCCTCTTTCCAATGCCACCAGTCTGATCCAAGTTGGATTCTCCAAGGAAGAGATATGCACAATCTCCCAAGATGACCTGATTATAGACTAGTTCAGTAGAGCGAACTTGTACGATGTGCCACAAGTCACTGTTTCAACCTTTGGATCTAAAAAAGATATACAAGAAACTACAGTCCGTCCTCTTTCTGTACCTTCTTAAGAAATTTCAATCCTATGCTCAGAGAGAAAGTTATGATGATTTTCCCCAGGTCACCTGTTTGGAATGTAATTCAGGAGTCTGCAAAAAGACCAACTTCCTCAGATCATATCTCCGCAAATATAGCGCGAAAAGATCTGAAATTCGGACCTGAGATTCAACGTGATTTCTTCTCAAATGGGTTTTTTTTTTAGCTTTTGAAACGTCGCAGAAACAAAGTTATAGCGAAATTCCACGATGACCTGTTTGGAGCAGCGAAACCCTAAAATCCAAAGCTCTGATACCAAATGTTATGAAACCAGCTCACAAAAAGATAGAAAAGAGAGATCCACGCCTTAGAATTCAGCCTATTCGAGGGGGAAACCTCCTTTACATTACATAAATGAGCAATTCTTGGATGATTCAAATGACAAAACCTCCTTTCTATATATAGAAGTCTAAGGAGTCACAATATAACCCAGCCGACCTAACAATAATAATATAAAGCCACAAAAATAACGATAGAGGGATTCTATGGGGCACAGTAATAATAATATGGGGACAATAGGGGCACAACAATATTAATAAGGGATATAACTACAATAGTAATGCGGTAATCACTAGTATTATAGGGACCCAACAGCATGCCAACAACATGTTGGTTTTCATGTTTATACATTTTTTTTCTTCTATATATATATATATATATATATATATAGAGAGAGAGAGAGAGAGAGAGAGAGAGAGAGATAAAATTTCTAAGGTGGGAAAGAAGAAGAATTCTTCTCAACCATTTTCAATTCTGAATTGACTTGGAAAATTTTGACAAATTCTTCTTTTGTCAGTGGCTTTTGATAAAGTCTAAGTCGATGTCCATTCAATAAAAGAAGAATTTTCTCTTCATCAATAGTCCTGATTCTAACGGCACCATTGTCAAAGACATTTTCAACTTCATAAGGTCCAAGCTAGTGAGTTTGGAATTTTCCTTGGAAATTTTTGAACTTTGAGTCAAAGAGTAATGCCCAATCTCCTGGATGAAATTTCCTTTCTTTAATGTACTTATCATGTCATCTGGATCTCTGTTGCTGAATTAGGCTGGTCTTTTAGAGGGCTTCTTGTCTTATTTCATCAAGCTCAAGGAAAATTTTAAGAACCACCCTAAATTTATATGTATAATAAATGGGTGAATCCCCATGATACATAGGAAAAATGGGAGACGATTTTATCAATAATATAATATGTATATATAATTTTTTTGGCGAATCTCTCACTAGATTATATTATCTTGTAAAGTCATGGTGAATCTTTCACTGAATTATAAAATCTTGTAAGATATTGGCAAATCTTTCACTGAATAATAAAACATTGTGAAGTCTTGGCGAATGTTTTGTTAAAGTATGAAACCATATATGATAATAGGAAAACATATTCATTAAACTGTAATATACTAACATACATGTTTGGAAAAAAGAAACATAATTTTCTCTTCCTACAAACAATGTTGCAAGTTTCAGTGGCCATGTTTGTCAATGTTCTTACTGTACACTCTTTCATATCCTTCTATTACTTTTGATAATATTCCACAACAAAGTTCTTGTAGGTGTTGATCTTGACCATCAGCTCTGTCAAGGTAGGAGAGATTAATCTTTTCTCTACCACTTTTGTCAATCTATCAAATTTCTTTCTTATTCCATAGACTCCAACTATGAGATAAAGAAAAAAACATCAAGTTTGTTTACGCCAACACGCCAACAAGTAGCAAGCCCCAACTATATAATATAAAAAAGTAGTAGGTATCCCAAAGGCCTGAAGGGGATCTAATGGAAATAAGTGACCATTGTGAGAAGCCTTCTAATCAATATATAAATGCAGATTTATTATTATTTTAATTAGAAATATTCAATTAAATAATAAAATTTAATTATGTGTCTCCCAATCTAAATTTATTATTAGCATAATTCACTACCTACATATGTCTTACATTTTTTAACAGCGTTGTAACATGTGGAATAATTTCCTTTTTGGTGCACAATCTCCACCTTTTAGGACAATATGGTGCAGTGGCCCAACCCCTACAGATCATTATGACAAACTAAGAATAACAGAGAAGATGAAAGGTTGTACAAACCAACATATTTTTCAAACAACTAATCCAACATCAGTGCCTTAACTTATTCATGAAGATACCATATTGAAAACGTTTGAAAAATGGTGGGAAATTTGGGCAGCGACTATCTCTTTTCTGAGAGGGTGATGCGGAAAGAGTGATAAGATAAAAAGTGATAAGATTTCACTGTTTTTAATTTTTTGTTGTTAAATCAGAGAGCCCAATATTAATGGAGATATTGGTATTTTTTACTAAATTTTGTGAAGTGACTAAATGTAGCTTTAACCATTCACCTTAAGATGTTTTTTACAATATAATTTCCTAAGTCTATTTAATATCTTCATTATCATAAAAACCAACCTATATCCATCTTAACTCCACATCTACTACTCTTAGAGGGATGAAATTTATTTATCCCTCTCAACATGTAGACCCGGAATTAAGATGGATCTCAACAAATAGAATTTACCCTTTAAATAGTCTATGCTCACATGAATACCATGGGTCAATACCATGGGTTATCATAAACCTGGAGCTTAAAAACTACTATTAGCAATTTATAAAAATTAATAAAATTAATAATTGATTTTCATTTTTTTTTTTAACCAAGTTAAAATGTTTAAGTTACATTAAATTACAAGATCCATTTTTACTCTTGATCTACCAAACCCCGAGAGGGATTAAATATTTTTTTACTCTATGCTAGTTTTCATATCACAATATTTGATCCCTCTCAGGGGTTAGTAGATCCATAGTAAAGATGGATCTATGTTGGTTTAATTCCCCTCTTTAAATATGCTACATTTTGCGTGAATACCATGGGTCAATACCATGTGCCATCTTTATTTTTATTAATACTAATATTAGGGTTAATAATGTTTTTTTGCATGGTATTAATAATAATTTGGCCCATGGTATTTGGCCCATAGGCTTCACCTAAAAAGAACATATTTTTTTAGTGTTCCTTAAATATAAAGTGACTTATGGAGTAAATATATAAAAAAAAATGTTTTATTTATTTACCATACCTCTCGTTTATTTATATTTTTATTAATTTACCATACCTCTTTTATAATTTTGATATTTGGCCCACAGGATTCACTTAAATAAAACCTATTTTTTGAGCCTTCTTAAATAAAAACAGGGTTATGGACTAAATATAAAAAGAGGTTTTATTTGTTTACCATACCTCTAGTTTATTTATATTTTTATTTATTTACCATACCTCCACTTTATTTATATTTTTATTTATTTACACCCTTTCGTGTTCGTAAATATAAGGTGACTTATAGAGTAAATATAAAAAAAATGTTTTATTAATTTACCATACCTGTTTTATAAATATGGTATTTGGCCCATAGGATTCACTTAAAATAAAACCTTGTTTTTAGCCTTCTTAAATAGAAAGAAGGTTATGGACTAAATATAAAAAGAGGTTTTATTTATTTACATACCTCTAGATTATTTATATTTTTATTTATTACCATACCTTTGGAGTAAGTATAAAAATAGGTTTTATTTATTTATCATACCTCCGCTTTATTTATATTTTTATTTATTAGGACCAAATACAGCCTGCCAAACCAGAAAATGGGCGATTGCAAACGAATTTAACATTGCAAAGCGAAAAATCGGGCGATTGTAATGGAATATAACCTCCCAAACCACGCAAATCAGGTCAAATGAGTCTTTTCATAGTTTATCCTCCCAAACTAGGCGAATCAGGTCAAATGAGTCTTTTCATAGTTTATCAATCCCTTTTTTGGGCTAAAATGAAAAAAAAAATATTTTTAAAATAAAAGTTGGGTTAAATATATTAAATGGGTGTTTTATAAAAAATTTGCCTCTCTAAAATGAAAATCCCCTTAAATTTTGTCCTTGGGCTAAAATTCACCCCTAAAATTTACCTTGATCAAGTTCATTGAGTTGTCCCGCCCTTTTCTTTTATGCTTATGATAAGTTAAGATCCAACAAGACTGTTCTTTTATAGGTTTGGATCTGGAACTCTAATGGAAGTAAGACCTTCTTGCCATAAACAAGTTCATAGGGAGTATGTCCTGTAGTACTTCTCCATGTAGTTCTATAAGCCCACAAAGCTTTTGGAATATTTTCTGCCCAGTCCTTCCTATGTAAGTGTACGTGAGAATTGCTTCAATCACCTTGTTTGTAGACTCAACTTCTCCATTAGCTTGTGGATGGTATGGAGTGGATTTACGATGCTTGATTTTGTACTACTCAACAAGTTTATGCACTAATCTGATTATAAACTGTGTCCCTTTATCTGTTACAATTTCTCTTGGAACACCAAAATGAGTAAAAATATCCTCAAAAAAAATGAAACTATAAAATTTTCAGTAGGAAAAGGAAGTGCTTTATCTTCTTCCCATTTAGTGATGTAATTGGTACATACCAGGATATACCTTTTTTGCTTTGAAGGTGGATTGATTGGACCAGCAAAATCTAGTGCCCATTTTTCAAATGGTTCAATGAGTACTTGTGGTTGTAATGGAATTTAATTTGAAAGAGTAGGTTTGCCCATTCTTTGACAATTGTCACATCTTCTAACATATTCCTTGGTATCCTTGAAAATGGAAGGCCAATAATATCCTAAAAGTAGGACCTTATAAGCAGTTCTTTTGTCAGAAAAATGTCTTCCACATGGTTCATCATGGCATGCTTTAAGTATTTTTGGTATTTCATCTTCTCGAACACATCTTCTGATGATGATATATGGTCCTGTTTTGTATAATTCTCTGTTTATCCTTGAATAAGATGTGCTATTATGAACTATCCTCCCCTTTCTCTAGGAGACAAATGAAATGGTATCTTCCCTATAGCTAAATAGTTTGAAATATCTGCATACCAATGTGATTTAGTATATACTACAAAAAGATACTCATCAACAAATTTATCCTCCACAGGTTTGTCATTATTATCATTCTGAATTCTAGATAAAAAAGTTAGAAATTGTATTTTGTTTTCCAAGTCTATCTAGAATGGTGAGGTTGAATTATTGTAAAAATAAAAGCCATCTGGTTATTCTTCCATTAGTGATTGGTTTATTCATGATGAATCTAATGGCATAATGGTTTGTGTGAATGAATGTTTCATAGCCAATTATATAATGTCATGAACTACAACTAAGAACTCCTTCTCAGTCACAGTATAATTTAACTCGGTTGGAGTTAAATTTTTACTGGTATAATAGATTGCATAAGGAGTAAAGTCTTTTTTCCCTACCATAGCTCCTAAGGTTGTATTTGAAGCATCAGTTGATATATGGAAAGGCAATTTCCAATTAGGTCTTTTTAAGATAGGTGCTTCAGAAATTTTCTTTTTCAAAGTTTCAAAAGGAAGCTTGACAACCAAAATTCCAACTGAATTCACTGTCCTTGGTAAGTATTTTAAAGAGTGGAGATGCAATTTTTGTGAATTTTTCTATAAATATTCTATAATATCTAGTAAAACCAATAAAACTCCTAACATCTCATTGACAATTTGGCACTGATAGTTTATAAATGACCTCAACTTTAGATGAGTCTACTATAATTCCATCTCCTGAAATATGGTGACCTAAAACAATCCATTCATTAAACATCATAAAACATTTATCATGATTTAATGAAAGATTTGTTTCTTTACATATTATTAGAACTTTTTCTAAATTTTCAAGTGCTTTGTTAAAAGAATCTCCATAAACTGTGAAATCATCCATATACACTTCCACACAATCATGAATAAGATCAGAGAAAATTTCGAGGACTGCTCTTTGCAATGTTGTCGGAGCATTTTATAATCCAAAGGGAAGTACTCGGTAAGTATGAGTTCTCCATGGACATGTAAATGTGGTTTTATCTTGATCTTCAAGTGCTACCTAAATCTGATTATATCCACTAAAATCATCCAAAAATGTAAATTATTCTTTCCCTGCCAATGTGTCCAAGACTTGATCTATGAAAGGAAGTGGAAAATGGTCTTTTAATGTTGGTTTATTCAATTCCCCATAATCAATACATACTCTCCATTTCCCACTTTTCTTTGGAATTGTTACTAGGGATGGAACCCACTGACTATCTGATATTGGATAGATGAAATTTACATTTAGCAGTTTTTGTAATTCCTCCTTAGCAATTTCTTTTAAATTTGGGTTCATTCTTCGTTATGTTTGTCTGACTGGTCTTGCACTTTGTTCAATGTAGATATTATGTATGCAAGTTTTAGTATCAACTCCTCTCATATCACTGTATTCCCATGCATAAGCAAAAGAATGTATTTGTAAAACTTCTACTAGTTGTTTCTTTTGTAATTCTTCCAAATTTTCATTAATATTCAAAGTTTTTTTCTGAAAATTTTTCTATTGAAGAATTCCCAAATTTCTCCATAGAGATCAATCATACTTGTCTATATGAGAGATATTCATTTCAACTACGGTCAGGGTGTGAGGAAGATTCATTATTTTCCAGTAGATTTAAAATTTGTTCCTCCCCTCTTACTTGTTCAGTAGTGAAAATAGGTTGTATATCATCTTCATCATCTAGTGATTCCTCATTCTCTATTTCTATTGTTTTTTTTGCGGGTGGGTATAATGTAAATTTCTTCATAGAATTTCCGTCTAAGATAAACATGTCACCTGATCTACAACTGATGAATGTATCAAGTGTAGCTAACCAAGGTCTTCCTACGATTAATGGATGTCCTCCTAAATTATTCTTGGGAGTTAAGACCATGAAATCAACAGGATATTCTAAAGAATCTAAGGATACACAAACATCTTCCAACACACCACCAAGTTTAATTTCAAACCTATCAACTAATTGCAATAATGTTGGTGTGTAATGAAGGTTAGGAAGCCTAACTGAATTCATAACTTCTTTACTCATTATGTTTATGACTCCTCCTAGATCAATTAGTGCGTTTGGTATTTCAATTCCATTGATGTGGATTTTCACAACAGGGCTCCTTGGATCTACATATTTTTGGATTGTTGTTTTCCCCATCATGATGTCTGCAATTTTCCGACTAATTGAATTATTTTTATATTTTTTTTTCTTCTTGATCTTTGAGTACTTAATTCCTTAATTGCTTTTGCAAAGATCATTATTTATTTCATGGATTGCAAAAAAGAAAATTTTATACAGACATTTCTTAATTCATCTAGCATATTATAATTAGGCAATGTGATTTGTTTTTCTACTCCTTCATCAATTTTCAACCCTTCAAGAAAAGGTGGTCTAATGGATACTGAGACTTGTTCTATGACAAGAGTATTTATTGGAACATTTTCTGTTTGATTATTCTCTTTTTGAGGGAGAGAGATTTCTCCCTCTTCAGATTGATTTTTATGTTTTTGAATATTTGTCCTTTCTTCCTGAATAACAACAGGGGGTTTTCTTTGCAATACTCTTCCATATCTTAATTGAACATTATTTATATCTAGTGGAGTTATTACATAGGTTTGAGGATTTTTCCCTTCCATATTGTAAACAGGTTGTTGTTGTGACATATTATTATTGGGATTTGGAAGTGGTTAAGTGGATAATTGATTTGATTTTTGTGCAAATGGTAGGGAGATTTGTGGATTTTGATTCTGAAATTGGACAAGAGGTAATTGATTGGCTTGAGAAATTTGATTAGATTGGGGTAGGAATTGTGGTGGAAAATTGGGATAAGATGGTGAATATTGTTGATATTGAGCATAATCCCCATAAGGATTTTCCCATCCTTGATTCCATGATTGTGATTATAGCTGAGCTCAAGGCTGCCAGGGTGGATTCCAATTATTTTTTGAAGACTAAGAAAATTGTTTTGATCTAAAGCCTTATGGTTGATTTGTTTGAGAATTCTCCCATGGTCTCTTGGAAATAAAGTAAATGGGGTCTACTTGTTCTGGTATCCCTTCATCATTAAATATAGACTTGAGAGATGCTAAGGAAGGACACTCCTTAGTATCATGGTTATCTGCACATATGACGCAAGTTTCTATAGTTTTCTAGTCTAAAGGACATTCTCTTAGGGCATGCTTCTTTCGACATCTAGGACAGAAAATGGATAATGTAGCATTTTCAGATTTTTGCTTGTTTTGTATTTTAAGGGTATCTATTTTTTCACTTAAACTCCGTAAAATATCTATCTTGAAAGTATCAAGCAAGCTTCCTAATTCTGCCCTATTGATTGTCCCAGCTGCAGATTTATTGATCCTTGAGAAGAGAGGGTCTCTAAGACTTTTCCCAACTCGCACTTTACCCCTTGAGATATGTACACATAAATCACATATATCTACAAATGGTAATTGAGAAATATCTCCTTTTCCTGTTAAGTTAAGGATATCTATCCATTCATCTTTGATAGCTTTAAGTAGAAGGGCTTTCAAATTTTCCTCTTCCAAATTATCCATTTTTGCCCTTTTAATATTATTGACAAATCTCTCTACTAAGTCTTCAAGATTTTCATCTTCCTTTTGTGTCATTTTGAAGACTTCATATTTAATGTTATGAGGCATACAGTAATATCTATATTTCTCTAAGAAATATTCTTTCATTTGTGCCCATGTTCTTATAGAATTCATCCCTAAAATCATAAACCATTTTAATGCTGGACCCTTCAAGGTAGCATGAAACAATTTCAGTTTTTGAGCATCATGCAGATAATCATATGATCTGCATAATACTTGAAATTCGAAGAGAAATGTCTTTGGGTCTTCACTTCTTTTTCCATGGAAATTAGGAAGAATATAAGGTGAAATGTTTTTCATTGTGAGGGTTGTATCTTCATCAAAAATAGGAAATCCAAAAGGATCTTGATTTCCTCTACCACTACCCCCTCCTCTACTTCCATCTCCACCTCCTCCTTTTCCTCTACCTCCTCCAATCTTATTTTCCTCACCATTGACATTGTGTACCTCACCTCCCCCTTCTTCAACCATGACAGATTCTTCAGAACTAATGTAAGGTTCTTCTAATTCTTCTGGTTCTTCTATCAATGGGTGGCCAAAATAAGTTTCTTGTTCTTCTTCTTCACTGGGAATTTCTAATTCTTCTCCTAGAATTTGTTCACCAGTGGAAGGTATAAAAACTACTCCTATAGTTGGGGATGTAGGATTTTCTTCAATTATAGCTTCAGTAGATGAAGTAGGTGAAGTTCTGGATTGGATTTATGATGTTGAGACTTCAGGAAGTCATTGTTGACCTACAAATGGAATTCGGGTTTGAGTAGGTGGTGTGGAATTTCTAAGTCGGGGTGAAGTGAGTGTATTTGTGGGAATTAAGCTTCTTCCACATCTTACAAATATACCTCTAGAGTCTCTTTCCCTACGCATATCATGTTTTGAATTGATGAATTTGTTTTTTTTTTAACTTCTATATGTACTTTCTCAGCAACAACGCCAAAATTTTTAGTCAATTTAATGTTCTTAAATTGTAAGCATAAATTATCGACCAAGACAGGTAAACTGATGAAGTACATGTGCACTATATGTGTTAGAAGTTACTTATGCCATTAAGATGTTTATGTTATGGTTAATGTCTAACTCTAGAATCGATATGGAAATGATGTTACTACCTATATTAGAGTATTATCCTTTAGATCTGTTAGCTGTTTATTCTAAAATTAATCTTAATTGAATCAAACTTTGTGGGATGGTGGAGTAGTGATCCTAAATATACCCTGTTAGATTTTTTTTATTATGTTTGGATTTTTATGCTGCAGCCAAGCTAGACTAACTATGAAAGCATAAAATTATGTAAAGAAGATCTACTTTAACGAATTGGACAATGAATGATACTTGAATTCAGTTGCTAAGAAAATATTGTCACTCTTAACTATTGCAACTTCACTCAATGCAAAAGTAAAAACAAGAACAAGATTGATAAGTTATGCAATAACACTGTGAATGAAATGACTGAACTATACTAGGTAGAAAAAAAATAAATGATCAAGTTATTCTAGGTATAAAGCAAATGAAATTACTGATGTAGATGTCAATTTAATCGCGAACTCCATTGGAATGCATCCTAAAACATAAAACAGAGCATCCATAATTTAATTCTAAGAAACCAAAGAAAATCTATTTGCAGTGAGTCAAAGACCTGATCTGCACGGAGGGGCCATTCACAAAGCAGTCAACAACTTTAATCAATGCAACATAAAATGTATGAACCAAGATTTATTAATCGGAAAATAGTTTTAAAATGATGCTTTCAAATTACATAAAGTGGCGCACACCAAAACACAAAGTGGCCATTGTTCTTATAACGTTTTCTTAATTAACAACACGAGAAATTCAATCCTAAGTATCTTCATTACAATCCTGATCAAACCAAATCATATCCCTTAATCATTGATTTTCTATTTCGAAAAGAAAATCAATAATATTTTGCAAAACTCGGACTCTGTTTTGACATATTATCTTGCAATTGACTGTCATGGTTTACCGCGTTACAGTGTGATTTTCTTGATGGATTAGTTTGAGTAAACAAGAGGAAATCCATGAGGGGATCATTCTTCATTTACCCATGCACTCATTTGCTGAGCTGGCACACGCGAACCCTGTCAACAATGGAAGTAGCTACAGATATGTGGATTAGCTATAGAATCAGGTCAATTCTATAACTAAATGCAAACTTTAATAAAACAATAAGGTATATGGAGAAATATGAAAAAGAGGACATGTATGTACTTACCTTAACAAAACCTCATATATATTACATTTATTAAGATGACAGGGATAGGAAAAAGGAGGAAAGATGAGAAAAAAGGATGTCAAGGTAAAGAAGTTCTTGGACTCTACAGTGTCAACCATGATTGTAGATGTCATAGAAAGGAAATGGTCATTCAACACATCCATGAACCACACAACTTAGTCTTATAGCCTAGAAATTGCATTGAAAATAAGTGTTCTAGGGTTTCCAAGAACCATGTACATCTTCCTCTTCTATTTCATCATAATATAAATATTTCCCATCATAATGTCAGTATCTATATTGAGACTGATTTAAGCATGTAACAATCATTAGGCGCAAGAGAGAAGTGAGTAAGCTCAATAGTCATGAGGGTAGATGAAAGGTCACAGGAGAAGGTGAACAATCACCTCACCTCTATAAGTATACCCTCACGCCTCATTTCAAGGGGAGTTTTATCACTTGAACTGTGGCTAGGATTAGATAGATGATTTGTGTTTGCCATCTAGAGGCACTCAACTCTTGACATCCAGTAGGGTGAGTTGTAGTGAGGCTAGGATTTTACATTGGATAATGATATGAACAACCCTTGTTCCACATTTGGAATTTGATCAATTGTAGGACATGTGTTCTATTTGCAGCAACATTAATAATATGTTCTTCATTTTTGGCATTGATTCCCATGCTTATTCACACCGACTATATTGTTTGTCTAATATTTTTACTATGTTTGCATGTGCGCTTTCATAGGGAAAATATGTTATGGATTGGTTTGTAGCTATTACATGTATGTTTTCTTTCGAATCTAAGCTTATTAATTCCACACCATGTCGATGATCTATTGTGAAATGATTTGCAATTAACCTCTAGCATGTTCTTACTCATGTATGTCTAAGTGGGTTTTGGCTTACTGATCCTTCTCATGGTATACTTCTTCTTATTTTTTTGTGACTTTCTTGTAGCTCTTTTTACAGTTTTCCAATCTTGGGCTGACTTGGCTTCATTGTCTGGGAATTTCATTCTTTTCCTCACTCTAACACCATCTCATTTGACAACTAGGAGCGAAAACATTCATGGTTGCAGCTAAGCCCACATACTAGATGGGGTTTCTATCCCAAATGGTGTGAGGTTTAATTGGGACTTCACACTAGGGAGAACCCATAGCTGTTTGGAGCACCGAGCACCATCAATATATTTTTTTCACCAGAAGGAGGACCAGATGAAAATCTTAGCCCTTGGAGTTTGTTTTTAGTTTCATATTTTTAAATGGCTTTGTCTTGAATCTCTATCCTGGGTTGTTTTTCTAAAAACATAAACCTTTAAGTGGCCACGAAAATATTCTATCACTTTTCACAGTGGAATTTTGATGATGAGAGTCGAACAAAAATATTTTGGAACATGTGTCATTATTCGCTTCTATCACTCTAACAAAATACATTGTAAAGGTGTTATTCACAGGTTCTTTACCTTCACACTTGAAGGTCGTGTCAAGTGGTGGTGTCACACATTCCCAATCACTTTGATCCATTTGTTCGAGAAACTCATCGGTTGACTTCATGAGGCCTTTGACAGGTATGATTTTCAATATTCTTTTAAAAGGATAAATCAACTTAGAATGCAACTCGAAGAAACATTAGAAGATTTTTCTAGTAAGTTTGTTCATATTTGTTGTGAATTTCCCGAGAGATTTGGACTGGATGTATTTGACTGAAAGATTTTGACATTCGTTTTATGATTCTCTGTAACATGTTCAATATAAAACAAATCCTGATTCTGATGATCATCATGTTAATTTGCAAGTTACAAATTAGCCAGATCTTATTCCTAATCTTGTCTTGCCTATTTTCTATGAGTTGGTAAAAACCTCAAACTACTAAGAAGGAAATTATTACCCGTGAAATTTCTCATCTTCCATCAAATTCATTACTTAATGAAATTTTATCTATAACCAATTTATATGATGAACAATGTTTGTAGGGGGGCTGGATCAAGTGGTCCAACTCCAGAAGCTCTCATATATCCTATTGGAATTAGATAGTCCAAGGATCAAGTTGAAATAACATATTTCCCTATTGATGAGATTCAACATGAGCGTATTGATCGTCTTCCTCAATATGTCCACGGGTCTCCTCATATTATGCTCCCTCCTTCATTTATTAACCAGAACCTATTTGTAACATGCTCCTCCAAAATTTACCCAAGCTATCAGCCTGCCAAGGTAAATATGTGACGAAGAGTTACTATGATATGATTCAACTCCCCATGTATAGTTAAAGTAGTTGAACTGACAAGACAAGATGAGTCTGACCTTCCTCGGGAGATAAAGAACCTTAAAGATCCAAACAACCCCTCTAGGTGTCCAACCCCTGAGTCGACTTGATGTTTTTCTTAACTAGACTATTGAGCCTCCATTTTGTCCAAAATTTTCATGATTTATCTGAATAATTTTATGCCTGTACAAAGTGTCTATAATCATTATTATTTGTTTTGTGCATTATTAAGTGATTATTTAGAGGCATTTAGAGCTGACAGTTGTTGATCTCTGAACTCTTCTTGTTTTGTTAATTTAATATGAAAATGTCATTAATGTCAAGCTCTTTTGTGGCAGGTGCTAACATTCCTATAGTAGCAACTCCTATACCAGTTGTGCCTGCACCAACTCTGCCTGCACCAACATGCCTCCACCAACATGCCTACACTAATTTGGGGCTTTCATACATTGACACATCTCTAGGTAAATATGAAAGAGGTTTTTGTTCAAAATTGTGTTTGAACACTTCCACATAAGCTCAGATACACCCAGGTCATATGGATTTATGTTTAGGAAATAATTAATGCCTTAGCCCCAAATTCACAGCAGTTTCTAGAATGCTAACTTCTGCCTCGATTTACATGCAGGGGAAGGGTAATAGAGAAATTTTGGAACATGGGTTTTGGTCCCAGTATAGAAAATTGAGGAAAACTCACACCGATTTCTAAAATTTGTAATGTTCTACAAGTTACAGAACGGTCTTTGAGGTCGTTTTCTAAAAATAGATTGTTTTCTAGAATTTTAGCATCTCAAATTTCAAACAATCATTTTCGGGCACGTTTTCCAAGGAAATGGATCTAAACCAGAAAATTATGAGAGAGTTTATTGTTGTAAATATAGCGAGATAGATTTCCTCCAAACAAGTTTCCAAAATTTGTAATGGTTGAGGAGATATGCAGACTTCTTGGGAGGCATTTTGTTAAAAAAATCGTTTTTCCTAGAATTGTAGAAAACGGCCAAATTTGGGAAATTCGTGCCAGATATTCATTCCTTAAATGGGTAAAAGATTGTACTGATATTCTATTGATGAATATTAGTTGGGATTCAATCTCCATGTTGTTTTCTAAAGAATAGAACCAAAATTATCATGAAAGCACATTATAAAAAGAAGGAGTCACGTAGGTGTGATGGTTGGTTTTTTTGTATATGGTAGATTGTATTATGTAAATCATATTTTTTTGCATGAGGAGGGAATCGATATTGTTGTGCAGGAAGGGAGGAGCTATGCACTAGAACCAGTGCAACATTGTTTTATGAATTTGTAACAAGACTTCTGAAATGAATTTCTTTGGCATTCAATTCTGAATTCTAGTTTCTACTCTGAAATGAGTTTATTTGGCAATCACTTCTGAGTAATTTTGTTTCTCCATACTATTTTGAAGATTGTGACTTAATCGCTGCAAGGGAAACGAATTGGATGGTTGGGCCCACCAGCGAGTCTATTGCCCCAAACCTATTAACTTTCTTTTACTGCATTTTATTTTGCTTCGTGTGAGTGTGATCTTAGATAATTTCGCAATTTCATTTCACAGCTCTTCTTTCAGTCATTTATTTTTCAATTTCATTCCAAAAGATTTATTTTACTGCTCTGGTTATTTAAGTTTAATATCAATTCTTTTGGATGTATTTTCATAAAGATTGAACTAAAGTAAATGGTGAATGTTTTAACTGCGTCTCTTATTTATTCTTAGAAATATTTACCCTAATCTCATTGCTGCATAACAAAGTTTATTTCTAGAATGCAATGGTGAAATAATTGTTGAGCAAGAATTCTGGTTAACTTAACTTAACATAACACGTGTTCATGATTTCCTTTGAATATTATATGAGACGGATTCCTGCACTTTTGCAAGAAGATGCCCAGATCAGCACAAGGAAAGATTGTGAATCTTTTTGACAAAATGCTCATAGAATTATTCATTATAATTAAATGTTGCATATATTATAAGGAAGTATTTAATAAGATCATGGTAAACAACACAAATTATATATTGGTTCTTATTGCATATTTCTCTTACAACTAAAGTTCTGAATTGTCGTTAAGAGAAGCAGTGCATTATTATCTTGATTATTTTTAAAGCATTCGATTATTTCCTTAGATTAGTTGGAAAGAAGTTGCCATGTGATTTCTAGTTTCATGTTTGCAACATAGTAGTAATTTTTAAGAGGTTTTGCATTCTTTATTTCTTGAATCTCTTTCTTTTGAATGGGGCCTACAATCCCTTGTCACGTGGAAAATTGAGGAAGACTTACTGCAGGAGTCAACTCAACCTAGAAGAGGAGCCAAAAGTAGATTCCCAGAGTGTGTTTACTTTGCTTTAAAGAGTCTTTTTTATTTTTCATGAATGATGCTCCTTTTGAATTTATTGCAAGAGTTTGGTTTTTGTTTAACAGATCCCCGAGGTCATATTCTGGCATATATTGTGCTACGCCTCTAATTTTACTTACCTGGATTGACAAATTAAATGTTGGTGTAAATCTTGCTTTTATACCACCCAATATTTTGGTGTTGTTGCCAGGGAGGCATTGTAGGATAAGGCCTCAACAATTTGTCATGCCTTTCCCTTTCCTTTGCAATTGAATTTATAGATTAATGAGATTCCCCTTGCTTGTTGAAGCATACTGGATGACATTCCCAGATAGTTCATAAGCCAAGTTTTCCTTTCTGCAAATGAGTTATTTCCTTTACTGTAAAGCGTGATGCCTTTTTTGTTTCTTTTACTGCAATTTAGTTTTTATGAGTAATTTTTCTTTCTACAAAGTGTGATGCTTGATTTACTGCAATTGAGTTTTTGAGCAATTTCTTTTACTGCAAAGTGTGTTACTTTTTTCTGCAATAGAGGTTATTTAATTTCCGCAAGTGTGATTTCCTTAGTTTATAATCTTGGTTTTTTATTTTTACTGAAATGGATCTTTTGAGTTCTTCAGGTGCTAAAAGAACCTGTTGCTCTCAATCCAGGTGCTGACAAGACTTTCTAGCTAGCAGGAAAATGCCACGAAGTGTGATGCTATTCAAAGAGCTATCTCAAATTCTGGCAGAAGCTAGGGTGTCTGCTTCATAGAAAGAACACATCTTGGCATCAATTGGAAATCGATCTACTCCTATAGGAGAAGAGAATCATGAAGAACCAGAAGATATTCCTAGGGAGACCAAGAAGCTATGGATCATGCTTGATGAGGAGAAGCCATCAGAAGCAGAGATTGAAGAACACCAACCTGATCCAGCCTGCACTTTAGAGGATGAACAAAGAAGATTGGAGGATTTGCATGATGTACCAGATTTTTTCCATGAATCAAATAACCAAGAGTATATGGATCCCATAGAATCTTGGTTTCAGATGACTGTCAGTATTCATCCCTCCCTTATCATTCAACAATTTGTAGCATCACATCAATTAATGCAGCTAGTACCTCATGTTCTAGTATTTTCTCGCATATACTTTCTAAATTTGAACATGACTATGATTTTCCTCTTGTTGTGCACTTGGTTGCACTGGAAGTCCTCTTATACTTAAAAGAGAGTCTTCAGCTTCTTAGGGTAGAGTAGGGTAGAAGAATAAAGAAATTCCATGAATAAAGTTGTTACAACAATGCAATTGGGGTTTTGACTTTCAAAGCATAGCCACTAAAACTACGTTTGATCTACGTTGGTTGTTAACACACACATTTGTGACAAATCTTGTTGAGTATGATTCACTTTAATACCTCATGATTTTGCAAAAGTAGCCATGATTAACCACTCTAATGAAGTTTTCATTTGAGATATATATATTTTTCTCAATTTCCTTTAGAAGGTACTATTGGAGAGCCCCCTATGGTGGACCACTCTTGTACATATCATAATAAGCTATTCATGAGAACACTAGCATTATTAACTTAAAGAATCTTTCAGTCATTATCTAGGATATTTTTAATTAGTCTTTAGGGTAGAGGAACTAGCTAGTAATGATTATTCATTAAAAACTTTTAGCGCCATCTCATACTCTTAAGGAGTAGATCTATCTCCCCAATTATTAGGTAACCTTTGAAGTTAACTACAATCAGAATTTATAAAATATTTAGTGGAGGATAGGGGTTCTCATGATGAGATGACCTATCACGATCATGGGACCTAACTTGCATGACATTACTGTGCTAGTCACCAAGCCAGAGTAATGGCTTTCGGCTGAAACACTGGAAGACAAGAGGTCTCATCATGAGCTGGCCTATTCATCCATGTTACTTCTTGTGAGTGGCACTGCCATCAACTGGTTACCTAGCCAAGACAGTGGCCTTCATCTAATTTTTAAATTAAATAAGATAACTTTGAATCTATATCTAGTAAGTGGGACATAGGCATTTCACTGGGTTAAAAGACATCCCTGACGAGGTTATAGACATTTGCAGCAGCAGGGCCATGTCTGTGGTATTAAAGTTAATTGCATACTATGATTTACTTAGTTGTATTTCTCTTTCCATAAAACTCATAATTTTATTTCTTGGATAATGGTTTTAATATCATTTGAGCAAGATGCTTTGAGTTCTATCTTTCAAAAATTAGGAATCGTTAATGATGTGGTACCCTTAGTGAAGGTAATTCTTTGTACTGAATTAAGAAGAAATTCTTTTTTTTTCATCCAGATGACAACAAAATTTAGAGTGCTCAATTTGTTGATTGGTCCAGGAAGGTGTCATTTTTCTCTATTTTTATCTCCCTTTTTTGGTATCATAATTCACTTAATTTTTATGGTATTTAGAGTGATGAATTACTCAGCGATGATTACTCACTAGGTGTTGATGGAAAACAATGTCTATTGATTGTGATTGCCTCTAAATAAACACTATGTGACCTAGGTACATGATTGTTGTATTAGGTCCAGGAATCTTATGGTAATTTTCTTGAAATTGCACCTTTTCAACAAAGATTTGATTTTTATCATGATTGTTAATGAGACTCTAGACAGAAATAAGAGCTCTGAAATCTATGACAAGCAGGGAATTCATTTGAAACAGGACAACAGGTATGTGATGTCTATCATAAAGATGCAATACTCTTTTTCCATAATGTATCGTACAAAGCATTACTTTCACGTACCCGATATTGTTGCAATTTTATCACTCCTGCACTCGATACTTTCATAAGGGATGTAACATGGTTTTAGTTGGCACTGTAATAGTGATGTTGCATACATAATGAATGCTTAAAAAATGATGACATACCATGATATCTTCATATTTCCTTGCTAAAATTTCCATAAAGACAGATCTTTATTTAAGCAAATTACAATTTTTTTAAATTTGGAACCAACCATGTCATTTTTTAGCTCACAATTGCATATAGAAAAAATGTGAATTATAACAAAAAAATAAAAATCAAACTATAATAATTTCCTTTGAAGAAAAATAAATTAAATAAAAATTACTTAAAATAACTTTGAAATCCTAATTTTTGTTTTACACTCTACAAATATTTTTTCAATAAAAAATTCTTCGATCTTAAAAAATCCATATCACATTTTCTACATGTTAAAATGAAATGAGTAACTGAAACCTTACATCTTTAGAAAATATACTTTTAGTATAATTTACATTTTCAAATATGAGTAGTAGCTTTAATTTTCAAAATTCATCTTAAAATTGGTATTTGAAATTTGATTAACTAAAAAATTAAAAAATAGAGGTAAGGTAAAATTAAGAAGTTATAAATCAACATGATAAAATGAGAAATAAAAACTATATATATATATAAAGTGATCATCTCGATATGTTCGAAAACGTGGAAAAAGGAAATAATAGTTATAAAAAAAGATCCTAATGTTACATTCAAAGATTAGGATAAAATTAAGGCATTCAAATCTTTCTACCAATATATTACTGTATTTTTTCTATTGTGCCAATTTTCCTCTTTTACATCCGAAAACCCTCAGCGGAGTTTCCACAAAAAGACAAATCATTGGAATGTTTATTTCTTAGTAAAATTTCTATAAAAGCAAGTTCCCTTAATGAAGTTTCCATTTTTTAACTTGAAGAAGTAATGAAAACTGTGATATCTAGTGAAGAAATTCGATTTTATATAGTAATTTAATATGTCTCTCTGAATAGAACCCTGATTTTACATGCTATTGTATTATAGTTTTTCTCAAAAGGAAAGATTATTATTCTTGAGTGAGATATGGAAGTATGTTAATGCTATCATTTTAATATACTCTTGCTATTTGGGTTTGTTTTCATGGTCAAAGTGAGTTAGATCACTTCTTGACGGGGAAAAGAGTTTTTTGGCGATAAGTCATTAGAAATGTTATTTGATATTTGGTTTATTCTATTGGTATTGGTACCATTTTTATGGAATAATAGATGATTAATTAAATATTTGTGGATAGTCTTCATATTTCTTTTTGAAATGGATTAAAGTTTTAATTTAGAATTTGTATTTGTCATCCTGAAGTGTTTGATTTAGAATTTATTATTTAAAGTAGAATTGGATATTAAAATATTTTTTTCATAGTCTATTAAATTGGAAACTAGACTAATAGTAGGGTTGTTGCACGTGTTTTTTGAGGTTTCTACCACACTTATCTCAAAGGTAGCAAGGCTTTCTCTCTAAAATATTAATGTGGTGTTGTAGCTCTCTAAAGCATATCCGGTTCAACTCCTTTGCATTGTATTTTTAAAACTTAAGAATAATGATGAATACATGACTATGAGGAGAATAGAGCACATCAAATGAAAATATTTCTAATACAATCTGTAGTCATATTTTCACCTGTTAGTAAATTTAGATGAAAATAACTTTCATGTAAAGACCATTTAAATTTTTTACTTTTAGCTTCTCTGATTCAAACATTGCACCAAACAATTAGAATATAGCGTACCCAGAAAGTGACCCACAAATTCAGAAACACTCCTCATGTAATTTTAGATGAGGACCATCACACAGTTAAGCTTGAGTTTTCAGATGAGAAATTACTATGTTTTGGAGCATTAAACATATTATAGTGAATATTAAAAAGCTTGTGTAGTTTGAAAATTTTTAAAGATTTTTGAATTTCAAAGTTAAATATCGACCAAATTTATGTCCCTTCGAAGGCTGTGGTTTCCGTGGATAATTTCTTTGTTCACTTCACACGATGTGGTTTCCATGGATATTTAACTTTGAAATTCAAATTTCAAGCTATTTTCAGGATGTAAATTTTAAAGTATAAAATACTCATCTATTGTTTTAAGTATAAAACTAATTGACTTTTCCAATGACACATATCATTTAACAATGTAAACTTTGATACAGGAACTGTAAACTCAAAATGGGAACTCTCACCAAAAACCCTCGAAAAAACATGAAAAACAATGCTAAAAACGAAAAGTGTGTATACTGGAACGATGGTTTTTTTTAGGGTAAATTTTGAACATTTTTTAAAAATGGAAGTGAAAACAAAATTTTCGTGCAAAAAAAAACCTTGAAAATGAAAAGTGTTGATACTGGAACGACGTTTTTTTTTAGGGTTAATTTTCAGCATTTTTAAAAAATCCTCGTAAAAACGAATTCGTATAAAACAAATTACATGACTAAATGAATCAAAATTTCATTATTTGTATATTGAATGAAACATACATTATATCTCTAATTTAATGTTGCATTGTAGATATTCTAAACAATAAAAATTATCATAATTAAGACATATAATCCAACAACATAAAAATGACTCATAAATTCTGATTTAACACCATATGGAAATCAAAAATTTTATTTCAAGATATGATGTAAACATCAGTTATATAAACTGTCTTAGACAACTATTCAAAATCACTAATATTTTCTTGCACACCATCAAAATTCACATCTTCAGATGAATGACTGGATGCAGACGAAGATGTTCCAGATTCTTCTTTTTCATCAACTAGTGCCCCGTCTAAGTCCACATGCATGCCCACCATTTCAGGTTTCAAAATTCGTCTAGATCTACGACTGGTTTTAGTAGACTTCCATCTCAACATTGTTCCTTCTAGTAACAACTTTTTAAGAATCTCTATCGTCTTGAAGCGAAGAGTTCCTCTCTTTGTTAAATTGAATTCATAAACAATTATGTCAGCATCCTCCAATTTTAAGATGTTTGTGCGGCGGTGATTTATATTTGTACCCTTTATTTTTCTCTTTCTACCATTTTTTTTGTCAACTACCATCTCTAGCTTATACAAACCATTGAATGGGTGTGTATATGTGGCATACCAATGTACTTCAACACCTGTAACATCCTCATTTTCTGTAAAGACCTTTATAAACTTAGCAACCAAAAATGGATATCCATTGGGATCTCTATCTGCTAGAACTGCGATCATGCAACCCTCCTTAATATCTTGCATTGAACCCATGTAAAGGTCTTCCATGGCTTCACATTGTGCATGAGATCTTCTGGAACCAATATACATCTCTCGTTCCTCTGCCTATGAAGAATTAATAATACCTTGAGATTGTTGTTGTTCAACAACGTTTATTTCCTCATGTTCATTTGACACATTTTGTGGCAAAATAAATGGATTTTTCAAAGGTATATCTTCATTTGTTGTTTTTGAAATGATATCACTTTGATTATTGAAAAATGACTCCCACCAAACTGAATCAGCAATGTCAAAGTACTCATATGTATATCTATGACATTTTTTAATTTCTTCTAGGCAATCAGAATAATTTATATCTCTATTATGTCTGCGTGTATTATGAACTTCACCAACTGATTGTAATAACAATATTTTTGATGCAAATATTGGACAATCTGGAGTGAACTTCAAACATTCCAAAACTGATGACGGTCCCCATTCTGCAGTAGATGAATACTTCTTGCCCCATATTAGTGTTTTCCCATCAATTTTTTTGATAAAAAATTGATGTTGGAAGCTAATGTCATCAAGTTGTTCAATGCATTTCTCCTCACCATGCGATCCCAGCGTAAACCTTTTCATGTCAACAATTTCTTCCAACACATCAAAAGTAGGCTCTGGCATGTATGATTTCTTAATACATTCAATTATTGATGGCAAGCTCCCAACTTCCTTCCTCCTCAATGTGACTGAAAAACGACTAAACATCTGATCAATATGGTCATGAGTTTGCCCAACAAGAAGGAAACCAACCTTTACCTTCTGAAAAATTCTCAATTCAACAAGCATGTTTAGATATCCAAAAACAACTTGATTTTTGTTTTCATGGCAAGTGTTTTCCAATTGTAGATACAAAACTTTAGGAAGATTACCATACCAATGAGAAAGCACATCATGAATTATCATTATTGTTAGATTTGCATCATTATGAATATTTGGAGCTGTGAAGTACACCCTTCGCAATATTTTCCCATTGAAGACCATACAACCGACCAAGTGATATTGAATAAAATTTTCCTCCTGTAAATTTTTGGGTGTGCGAACAAAATGTGGTAAAAGTGTTTTCTTCTGGTCCATACCATCAATTATCAAACCCAAATGTTAATTTGGATTATCATAACGCTTCTTTCGATGCTTGTACAAATTTTTCCTTTGACTTGTTTTTTTTTCGCGATGCTCCTGGAGTTCTTTGACAATTGAATCTATACAACATGAAAGAAAGCCATTAAGAAATATGTTTTCATAGTTGATGACTATACAATTTTAAAAGCTAAAGCTATGAATGGTTACCTCTTTCTGACCCTTCACATTTGCCCCTTTTTTATTTAAGAGAAGCACATGTACTGCAAATCCCCATCCTTGTCTTCTTTGGAATATAGACATTGTTGAATTCTTTCTTCCGTACCTTCACAAAATATTGATATGTAATAAACTGACCATGTCCCTCAGCATCTTCTACATATTCTTTGTATAAGTTGTAGATTTCTCGTCTTGAAAAATTATCTGGAATATGTATTGTCTCTCTATTTGGCATACACTCTCCATGCTTTGAAAAGAAATCTTTCATCCATGAAATTGCGGTATTTGATAATGGCCCAAACTGTCATTTATGATGTACTTTTGAATAAAATGTGGGATCCTTTTCGCTCTTTCGCTCAGTTCTTTGCTTGTTCCTTCTCCTCACTGACAGGTCTTTGTCGCTTCTCCCTTGACCACTTCGCTTCAAAGAGTACCTGTAAATTCAAAGCAGCATAATACCTTCAAAGTGCAGAGATCTACAATCATAAACAATATAGGACCAAATATATATTGACCACACAAATGCATATACTATCAGACATACAAGAATGTGGAGGAAAACTTGAATAGCTTTATTGATATAAAGATTAGAAGAGAGGATTACAATCCATTGATCTGACCCAGCGTCATCCTCCCAGCATGAAAGCCCTTCTTCACCTCATGAAAAGCTTAGATCACCCAACACTATGATATTCCACCAGGAAACCAACAACACTTCCTTACAAGATACAAAATTCCAGCCTTTGGATCTCTGGGATGAGGGATCCATATATAGATGATTCCAAGGAGGTGAGTCAGCTTTTGGGATTTTTATTAGTGTTTTCTCTCTGATAGTTCTTGATTCCACTTGGAGATTGATGATCTCTTACTCATCCCTGGGCGAATTCAGAGAGGCAAGTGTCACAGGAGAAGTTTCTAGAAGATTCCATGATCATCCACCTCGCAAACTTTCTCTTCCATTTGTCCATTCTTGCCCATCGCACCCTACAGAAGGGCTTTCTAGTATGCATCGCACCTTTTACACTGGGCAGGTGAGATGCATCACACCCTTAGCACTAAGCAACCTGTATGGTCCAGTTTTGACCAGTTCTGAGTAGTTTTCTGTGGAGAACTTCTGGGAGATGATGTAATCAGCTGACCTTGTTCCTTTAGGGTGTGAAGCAACACTTTTAGCGACTTAGAAGCCCTTGGTTTATGGACATTTTATGATTGGGTTGCAGTGCCCAAAAATGTCTATAACTGTTGCCCCCTAAAGCATGAGGTCGTTAATATTTTGATGTCGGGTGAAATGCTTTATCATGAGGATCTGAGGTTTTTCGAACTGGAAGGAAACCTGTAATAAGATACAATACAATATATTATCTTCATAACATTTTCATGATCTAGCTGAGGCGGGCATTCCCATGCTCAGCTTTATAAATTCATTTTCATGTACATAGGTCAGACAACTGTCTATGTGGCAGACTGATGACTCTGATAGAGCCATCATCCTTTGATTCAGATGATCATCTGTGCAGCAATGATGTACATTTGATGTCTTTATTTTCTTGAATATATCGCAGCCCGGATGGATGAAACTAGATCCGGGGTCTTCAAACTCGTCCAATCTTCGCCCGAAGTACAAGTCGATCCATGTGAAAAATGTTCTGGAGTCGAACATGGAAAGACATCCCCTGATTACCAGCCAATGATGTAAGTTGTTAACAAGCGCGAAAGAATCACTAATAATGATGATGACCCTCAAGGTACGATAGTACAATTCGCGTGATGTGAAAATGGGACTTGGCGTCGAACACCACACAAAATCTCTCAGTTGAAGGTCATTGATGTAAACCTGTCGCCGAAAGTAAGAAACTTGCCATTGAGGCATGCAAGCTTCAAAGTATTGAAAGGGTTGTTCCTAGGTTGACTTCTTGGATAACGAGCTGATGTCGACAAGAAGTGACCCGTCGTAGGAGGGCCTTAATGAATCCCACATCTATGACACTGAATGGAGCAAATGACTTTTGGAGGTGAAAACGATCTGATGATACAGGGTTTAGGGTGGCGGTCATGAAAGAATGAAGCGTAAAGGTATTGCAGTGGATGAGACACAAGATGGGTTGATGAATTCTCTGATCGACTTCTCTTGAACATATCAGTGACACTGAAATGGATTGGCAGCATTGACCCCAAAGATGAATGGTACGGTGGACCAATGGTAATATGACTGGTGAACGGAATAACCCAACCCGACTCAAACATGGAGTGAAAGTGTCATGTTCAAGATCGACTTTGCTACCAATAAAGTTTCTTCAAGTTTTCATCCCAAATTTTCCCCAGTTATTGTTGACCAGTACCTCTTTATTTTTTATCAAGCTTGAGGAGGATAACATATGTTTGTTCTATAATTTTCCCTTCGGGAAAACCCGTCGCTATATTTTAACGAGCCTAGCGACAGTGAAACTCATTCTTGTCTATATGGACAAGTTTGTCGCTATTGATTTTAACGAGTTTAATGAAAAACATAACTCAGCCCTTTTCAATTTTAGAGAGTCTGAAAGGGACGTAAAGGAAAATCCAATAATCCTTTTTCATCATACTATCCCTTAAGTCCAAAAAAGTATAAAATAATACGAAAGGGATGAATTTTCGATAGTTTTAACGAGCCGAACAAGACAAGCGCTCGATCTTTTTGTGTAATAATCCCTCAGGTCCAAAAATATTAAAATCTAGAGGAGGGATAGCACTCTTGGTAGCTTTAACGAGCTGGAGAGGCCAACTGCTCAGCAATCTTTTCATATTTTATGAGTCAGACGAAAAGAGCTTAAAGGAGACTCGTTTTTTGAGGAACGAGTGATAATTTCGGGTAGCAGCTGATTCTAGGTAAGGTTTGGAACTTCCAATCACGGCAGTGTCACAAGGATGGCTAATAGAATCACTAGTCGCAGCTGTTCCTCAAAAGGGTAAACAATCAAATGGAGACGAATGATCGGCTAAAACAAAGTGGAGGTGATGATGAGAACACGACCAAGGCTCAAGAGCTGATAATAATCCATTCACAATGGTTATTTACCAAAGATGGGTTCATTTTTTAATGAGCTTAAACTCTAGGGGGAACATATACTCATTGCTTAGGTTTAATTTTTAACGAGCTTTAACTTCACATAAAAACTGCTCATGCTAGTCGTATAATAAGGATGTCCCATCGATAGAGTCCATTTTTTATGGAGCTTGCACCTTTCGAAGCTTTGCTCCGTATCCTTTTCTTATGCAAGCTAGGAACGATCAATCCTACGAGTTTAAAGGGTTTGAGAACCTTCAAACTAAGAAAATAAATGGTCACTTTTCACTTGCATGTAAAAAGGGTTTGCATGCCCCCAGGTATAGTGAAGTAGAGTTTCGAGGTTACCCCTCAATTTGAAAACAAAACATTTGCTTTGTCAGGAAAGGCCTACCTTTTATAGGTTACCCCTCAATTTGCAAACAAAACACCTGTTCTATCAAGAAAGGCATACCTTCTAATGGAGGTATCTTATCCAGTCTAATCCCATTTTCCCATACGGACGGGTGTCGGACCAGTCATATATCCTTCACCGAAACCTACTCTATACCCAGAGTTTTCCTGCCGGAGTAGACCAGGGTGCATTCCCCTTGGGTTTCAGTCACGACCCCCCAAATTACTTGCGTTCTTCAGGTGGACGGACTGGAGATTGATGAGACATTCCTTGCATGAAAAGACCATTTAGGGATGGCATTTGACTATTAGCTATGTGTGAGCCAGGGAACGAAAGCTGGTCTACGAGCTGGACCACTCAACCTTCATGTGGAAAACACATTACTCGAAAGAGTGAGGAGACAATGTCTCCCATGCAATAAATATAGTCACGCCCAAGGAGTAGATTATAGTCTAGAGGTCCTTGGACTACCATTATGTTCATATAAACGGTTTTCCTTCTCAATGTTATAGGCACATTGGGGAGGATCCCTAATGGTCGACTGGTTCCTTTGTCTAGGCCTGTCAGATTTCTCATCTCAGGCAGAAGAGATGGCGAACCAAGCGCTTTCCAAGTAGTTGAGGAAAGGATACTCACAGAATCCCCTTCATCTATGATGGTACCGACCATGACCATTCTGTAAGCTTGTACAATGATTCAGAATGGTACATTAGCCGGTAAACGAGGTATGCCTAGTAGATTCCAATCAAAGGAAACAACTAGGTTACTTGGAGGTGGGACCGAATAGACGGCCAGATACGACTCTGACGAACTTCCTTCCTACAGTAAAGGAACAGGTATATTTTCCCCATGTTCAATGGAGTTCGTGTTTACGAAAAGAATTTGAACGGTGTCGTTCTTATTCTCTTTAGTGACTGTATCATCTGGAGATGGACCTTCTGAAGGCAAGACCAGGTCGACCGCTGCCTTGACCTTTTGACTTTCATCTAGTGTGGATTCAGAGGGTTTATTTTCAATGATAGATGCTTCAACCGACCACAATGGCGTGTCAGTCGGATTTTCAACTAGTGATGGACTCAGCAAGAGTTTCTTGTATCTAGGAGGAAGCCGCAGCGGTGAAGCAGGACGGTTATCCAAGACTCTTTTAGCTTCATCCAGGAAGGGACAACGGTGGACGGCATGATCGCCTTTGCACAGTTTGCAAGGAAATTTACATCTTCCTTTTTGTCTAGAGACTTCATTTTCACTAGTTGATGGTTTGCTTTCAACATGATCGTCAGAGGTTGATGACACCGGATTGTGAAAACAAGGAGACCAGTCCCTTAAGATCCAGGGGATACAAGGACAATCTCGATGATAGTGGTCCCCTTTGCAAATGACACATGGAGATTTAGGTCTGGATGGTGCCGTGTGTGGATTTTCGCTAGATGATGCATGGTTACCCCTTTTTGCCTTTGGCTCCTTCTTCTTCTTTTCCTTCTTCTCCTTCCCCTTCTTCTCCTTCTTAGTTACTTTATTTTTTGCTTTACCAGCTTCATCAAGTGAAGAGGAAGGAGGAGAGGGAGAAACAGATGAAGTAGAAGGTTGGGGGGTAACTCTAGTATCATCTAGTTGCTGACTTGATTGTTCAGGAATTACGGTATTCTGAACGACAGAGGTCGAGAAGAGCCATATTGGCAAGCCAATTATCAATCCTGGAAGTGACAATGTGGCCATATGGGGTGCACCAACATCTTCCCAAGAGGAGAAAGGACCAGGAGTTCCTCCAAGGGGAAATCCTTGGTTGGTGGACTCCATTTTCTCAACCTAAGACCAACGAGGGAACAGTGACGTTATTCCAATTAAAATAAATTTTAAACACTTTGACACAACTTGCTTTTTCAATTTTTAAGAGTCGAGAAAAAACAAAAGATGACTCTAGTCGCCTTCGATTTTTAATGAGCCTGAAGTGACAAGTGCTTAGATGGACCTTTTCCTTTAAGGAGTCTGAAAAGGAATGAAAGAGACTACTCTAGAAATCTAGACAGAGGGATTACCAAACCAATCGCAAAAATGCAGAATACATTTTACGGTACGGCAGTCAATCTTCCCGAATGTTGTATTCAATGCATTGCGATTGATAAGGCGGCAGACACGGCTTCCTAAGGATAAAGGTGTTAGGGTCCCACCCTAACCCCCTTATTTATGTCATGGGATCACGTCATAGTCAAGAGTCAATAAAGCCCATATTAATATTTGTAAGTGGTTAACCCGCAATTAATGACGGGACCACAGTTAGTTGCAAATGGGCCGTAGTATTAGATAGATGGTATTAATAAAACCCACGGTATTGGCCCGTGGTATTGCATGTATGAGTCATATATAAAGGATAGAGACTCCCTGCGAGGAGTATCGTGTCTTATTTTGTAATCAAGCTTTGCTCTATTGGAGGTTGCCCCCTCGAAGAGGCAAGTGAACATTACTCTCTGAATAATAAAATCATTGCTATTCTGTGTTCTGGGTATCTTTTCTTCGCATATTCTGTATTGGGTATCATTTTGCAGGTTAAGAGCATAACAAGTGGTATCAGAGCACTTTCCAGGGCCGGTGGGATCGCCAATTCTTAGCAAAAAAAAATTTTGGCTAGAGACGTGTTCCGGCGTCTTTAAACCACGAGATCTGTCGTTGAGCGCATAAACCTGCGGATTTGGGGAGGCATGCACGCAGGAAATACAAGAGGTGGTCACGTCTGTTGGACTCCCTTGTAACCCCTGTGGGTACCCCTTCGAGTAGTAGCGCATTAGACAGAACCGTGCATGGACTGTCTTCCACGTACCCTCTGGGTATATGGGAAGCCCCTAGGCTCCCTTGAAACCTCGCCATAGATAAATCGTCGGCCGTCTTGTGGCCACAGTACACCGAGAACAGCACTCGGAGAGATTACTCGCCCATACGATAGGGTAGTCGGGTTGTACGGCTAAGGGTACGGTCGATCCTCCTTAGTTAGAGCCCTGAAACATTGGGCCAAGTACTACTACCAGACCCTTATGTATATTGCGATCTGTAGCACCTGACACTCCTCAAGACCATAGTTCCCTTTTCTATCGGGGGATCACACATCATCTATTCCAGATCCGCTGGTGCAAAGGGGTGCAGAAGAAGCCGACATCAGTCCCGCAGTCTCGATTTTGCAGATCAGTCATTCCGATCTATTAGAGCCAGCAAATCCACAACAGCAGTCTGTTCCGCTGCCTAGAGCTATCCGATCCGCCATTCAGATCTCTCAGATCCACCAGATCGGAGTTGTTGTGAAGGGTTCCTATACCGAGGTATAATTTTCGCAGGACTTTTGGCCGCATTGACATTTTGAGGATTTGGCGACTGCAGTATTGATCAGGAAGGAGTAAAACTCCGTTAGGAGTTTTCAGAAAAAAAAAAAAAAAAAAAAAAAATGAGATCTTCCCGGGCGCTTATTGGTGATTTAGCCCATCAGAATCAGGACAACGAGCTGAGCACGGTGGTACCATTGAATTATTAGTGAAAATTTTTAGGCGGTCCCAATTTTTCATCAGGTTGGTGTATGGTAGAAACTAGAGCTCACGCAATGGCCAATGAAAGACTGGACAAACTTGATGAATCCATCAATAAGCAGCTTACCGGACTATCTCTCCAGGTCCAGCAATTAATCCCGAAGGGCAAGGAGCAAGCCCATGAGGAGGCGTATAATGACAATGAATACAATGAGGGTGAGTCTAGCCACTCTCCTCACGTCTGGCACACCCACCCACCGCCCAGTCAGCGACCTCCCAAGTTGGATATGCATAAATTTGACAGTTCTCACCAGTCCGCATGGATAGCACAAATGGAGCAGTATTTCAAACTGAATCATATCTTAGATGATGTGACTAAGCTTATGTTGGGGAGCATGTACTTGGACAATGAACGGTGGCAATGGTGGGAATGGCATCAACGTTGCAATGGACCTTTTAAGACTTGGACCCAATTTACCAAAGCTCTTCGAGACCGCTTTGAATAGGAGGACTCTTTTTTGGGTCGTCTTACTAAGCTCCGACAGATAGGTACCGTGGATGAATATATTACAGCTTTTGAAGCCTTAGCCTTCCGCACTTGGGGTCTCTCAAATGAGTTCTACACGGAATGTTTTATCAGTGGTCTTAAAGAAGCCATCAAAGCTCAAGTCTTACTACACCACCCTCCCACTTGGACAGAGGCTTGCAAGGTAGTCCGTAACGTGGAACGTGCATTAGCAGCCCAATACAGTCGCCCAAATTTCCCCGCTAAAGGTCATCTCCCACATGCTCACAACATGACTCAAACACTTAAGGTCCAAAAGGTGTCACCTGCGGAAATGGCCAAAAGAAGGAAGCAAGGACTATGTTACTACTGTGATGAAAAATACTCCCCAGGTCATAAATGCAAGGAGCTCAAATTTTTTCAAATAGATGCCACTGACTACAGCTCAACAGAGGAAGATCCACCACTTGAGGAACATGAGGCGCTAGAAGAAGACAACCCAAAGGAGAATGTCTTTGACGAACCAGTTATTTCGCTGCATGCGTTGGCAGGGATTTCTTCCCCTCAAACTCTCAAAATCAGGGGTTTTCTTAAACATCGCCCAGTAGTAGTCTTGATTGATAGTGGAAGTACCCATAATTTCATCCATCAAAAAATCGCAGAAGCAGTGCATTGTTTTGTACGAGAAGTTTCTAACTTCCAAGTCCAAATTGCGGATGGGGGCACAATGAAATGTGAAGGCCGCTGTGAAAATGTCAAACTTCAAATGGGGGATTATCAGTTGAAAACCCACATGTTTGCCATACACATGGGGGGTTGCGACATTGTCCTCGGCGCTGAATGGCTCCGCACGCTTGGGCCAATCACAATGGATTTTCAGGAGTTATATATGAGTTTTAAGCAGAACAACTACACACATACCCTCTGTGGACTCCAGGCGGGAGCCCCCTCTATCATCAGCTCGCATCGGATGGAAAAATTGTTAAAAAAGGGCAATCATGGAGTGGTGGCTCAATTTAATGCCATCCAGGTCGTCGAAACCAAGTCTCTGCCAATTCATCCTGAGATGCAACAGATTTTAAATAACCATCTGCCGGTCTTTGACAAGCCTCATGAGCTTCCACCCTCGCGAGGGGAACATGATCATAGCATCACCTTGGTTCCAGGGGCCCAACCCCCAAATGTGCGGCCATACAGATATCCGTTCACCCAAAAGAATGAAATAGAAAAAATCATCAAGGAACTTTTGGAAGCAGGTGTCATTCGTCCCAGCATTAGTCCTTATTCATCCCCAGCGGTCATGGTGCTCAAGAAAGATGGGGAGTGGCGGATGTGTCCCGACTTTAGGGCCCTCAATAAGTTGACAGTAAAAGATAAATTTCCCATTCCGGTGGTTGACGATTTGCTGGACGAACTCAATGGGGCTCAATTCTTTACTAAGCTGGATCTTCGCTCAGGCTACCACCAAATTCACATGAAGCAAGTCGACATTCCCAAGATTGCTTTCTGAACTCATGAAGGGCATTATGAGTTCCTGGTCATGCCATTTGGTCTTTGTAATGCCCCCTCTACTTTTCAGAGCCTTATGAATCACATTCTCAAACCATATCTCAGGAAATTTGTCCTTGTCTTCTTCGATGACATCCTCATCTATAGTGGCACTTGGGCTGCACATCTTCAGCATGTAGATCTACTCTTACACCTGCTCTGCAAGCATAAATTATTTGTCAAGATGTCCAAGTGTTCGTTTGGCATGGAAGAAGTTGAGTATTTGGGCCACATTGTGGGGCGTGAAGGTGTCAAGGTGGACCCCAAAAAGATCCAGGCAATGCAAGAATGGCCTTAACCTAAGACTTTGAAGAGCTTGAGAGGATTTTTGGGTCTCACAGGCTATTATCGTAGATTTTTTCGCAACTATGGCTGCATAGCGAAGCCCCTCACTCAACTCCTAAAGAAAAATTCCTTCTTCTGGAATGAGGAAGCACAACAGGCATTTACCGCTCTCAAAAATGCCATGTGTTCCACTCCAGTCTTAGCACTACCTGACTTCACCAAATCCTTTGTCATTGAATGTGATGCTTCGGGGACCAGTATTGGGGCGGTCTTAATGCAGGAAGGGTGACCTTTGGCCTTCACAAGCCAACAACTAAGTGGGAGGAATCTAGGCCAATCTACCTACAAAAAAGAAATGATGGCCATCTTACATGCCGTTGAGACCTGGCGACCTTACTTATTGGGGCGACGTTTCCAAATCCGCTCAGATCATCACAGTCTTAAATATTTTTTGGAGCAACGCCTATCCTCCCCACAACAAAATAAATGGCTCACCAAAATGCTGGGATATGATTATGAGATCATTTACAAGAAAGGGAAAGACAATAGTGTAGCAGATGCATTATCTTGCCAATTTGAGGAAGAAAGTACTCTACTAGCAATTTCCCTCCCCATTCCAGAATGGATTGAAGAGGCTCGCAAGGAATGGTTTTCACACCCCGGGCTATCCCAACTCATTTCTCACTTGCAGGTAGATCCAAATTCCACCAAGGGTTACTCGTGGCAGGATGATATTCTTCGCTACAGGGACAGAGTCGTAATATCCCCAACATCCACCCTCAAAGGTCGCATTTTGGCAGAATTGCACTCATCGCCCATTGCAGGACATTCGGGCTTTCAGAAGACGTATGCTCGCACCAGAAGATCATTTTTTTGGACAGGCATGAAAAAGGACATCTTTACTTTTGTAGCAGAATGCGATGTCTGTCAACGCCACAAAGGGGAAACAGTCAACACACCAGGCACATTACAACCATTGCCCATTCCGACATCCATTTGGATGGAAGTTTCTATGGATTTCATTACAAGTCTTCCAAAGTCTGGGAACAAGTCAGTCATCATGGTGGTTGTGGACCGACTATCGAAGTATGCTCATTTCTGCACACTACCCCACCCATTTACACCAACTTTGGTTGCTCAATATTTCATGGATCAGATTTTCAAATTGCATGGCATGCCCACTTCTATTGTGTCCGATCGCGACTCGATCTTCACCAGTAATTTTTGGTAGGAACTCTTCAGGATACAAGGCACTCAACTAAAACTCAGTACTTCCTATCATCCGCAAACGGATGGTCAAACTGAAGCCGTCAACAAATGTCTAGAAACCTACCTTAGGTGTTTCACTTCAGAAAAGCAACACCTTTGGGTACAGTGGTTACCTCTGGCTGAATGGTGGTATAACACCAACTATCATGCCACCACCAAAATGACTCCCTATGAAGCAGTATATGGTCAACTTCCGCCTTCCCCTACTTCTTATCTCAAGGGGTGCTCCAAAGTACAAGCAGTGGATCAACTCCTACAACACCGCGCAACCATGCTCACCCATCTTAGAGAGAATCTTCATCAAGCTCAGAACCGCATGAAGCAACAGGTAGACCAGCATCGCTCAGAGCGCCAATTTCAAGAAGGGGATCAGGTCTTTTTGAGGCTGCAACCATATAAGCAAACATCACTCAAAGACAAGGGTTGTCAGAAGCTATCTCCAAAATTCTACGGACCATACCAAGTACTTCAGCGCATTGGAGAAGTGGCTTACAAGTTGGCTTTGCCACCTACTGCAAAAATCCATCCAGTTTTCCATGTATAGTGCCTCAAGAAAGTGATCGGGAACAATTGCCGAGTTCAAACCAGTCTACCTGAATTGGACGAAGAATGGTCAATCTGGCTTCAACTCGAACAGGTTCTAGACACAAGAGACAAACACCTGCGCGGCCGCATGATTAAGGAAGTCCTCGTCAAATGGAAAGACACCTCTCCAGAAGATGCAACTTGGGAACCAGCCACTATTCTTCAGCAGTTTCCGCAGCTTCAGCCTTGAGGACAAGGCTAGTCCTAAGGGGGAGGGCATGTTAGGGTCCCACCCTAAACCCCTTATTTATGTCATGGGATCACGTCATAGTCAAGAGTCAATAAAGCCCATATTAATATTTGTAAGTGGTTAACTCGCAATTAATGACGGGACCACAGTTAGTTGCAAATGGGTCGTAGTATTAGATAGATGGTATTAATAAAACCCACGGTATTGGCCCGTGGTATTGCATGTACGAGTCATATATAAAGGATAGAGACTCCCTGCGAGGAGTATCATGTCTTAGTTTTTAATCGAGCTCTGCTCTATTGTAGGTTGCCCCCTCGAAGAGGCAAGTGAACATTACTCTCTGAATAATAAAATCGTTGCTATTCTGTGTTCTGGGTATCTTTTCTTCGCATATTCTGTATTGGGTATCATTTTGCAGGTTAAGAGCATAACAAAAGGATATAGCCTGTTGTGGTCTCCCAATATATACTCGACGGTACGTGGGAGCACAAGTCCGTACTGGCACTTGTCGTCTAAAAGAGGAGGAATCACCCAACCAATAATGAAAGCGATAGTTACCAGGCTTTACGACGCTGGAATACGTCTCTAGCCTAGACTTCTAAATGTTGTGTGTTAGGTTCCAAAGTGTTTTTATGTTCATTGAATTTATTTTACAGTTGATCTTTCTTAAGAAATTTTCCTTTCAGGTTCACCGTGTGATGTAGATATACAATTCCTAAAACGCAATCTAAGATGATAAAAAATCGTTTAATCTTCTTTTTTGCAATGAAAATCCTAGCTACTAAAGAAAGAGATATGATATTCTTTCAACATAAAGCAGAGAGCACACACTAGATGCATTGTCCTAAATCAAACCAACAAGCAGTCTAAATGCAAATGCACATGCATGTATTTGTTTTTAGCCTTCTTAATATGTGAATGACAAGAAGAATGCTAAGTACAAATCTGAATTATCTTTTCAAAGCGACAGTACTAACAAATTTCTTTTCAAAAACGAAAGGAAGATAATGACGACACTTTGGGACTTTGAATTGAACTGCTTTCGACACTTGAAAAACTACTAATTCAAATCAAATACAAGAGTAACTATATAATCAACCATCAAGAATGATAGGATTCTTTTCTTTGACTAAAAACGACACTTGCGACACTTCCAAATCAAAAGACGACAGTTTGATTACGCTACGTTTTGCAAAAGAGAACTGTAAATGGCGCACAATACATAAAAAAATTCACAATTCTTTGTACTATGGAGGTGGAATCATGCAAAGGAAGGGAGTTTCCACAGTGGTATACTGATCATAGACAACAAAACTCCTGAATAAAGCTGAAGAGAGTGAACAAAGAAACCAAAATCTGGAAGCAGAAGAGGTCTTATGTGATCAGCGCACCTGCAACACAAGGAAAGTGCGATCCAGCGCACCTACTGCACATGGGAGGTGCGATGCATCTAGATTCCCAAGAGGAGAAAGTGCGATGGTCCAGGGACGAGACTTCAACTTGGTTCTTGGTCACAATTTGCAGCTTCGTTCAGGGATTTAGGCTGAGCTAATGATAGTCAGTAAATAGAAATCACAAGGGCTAATCTAATGAGGTTAGTAGAGCCACCACCAGGGCAATTAGGATGTTTGCAAATCGATTGTTCAGTTTATAAACAAAACCCGGAGATAGACTGAAGCAGCATTGATCTACTTTTCACTTGCATAGCAAATGCAGTTCGAAGGCTAGCTGGCTTAACTTCAGGCTCCGTCTGTAAGTTTATAAAGAAAACAAGTATAAACAAGTAAACAAGCTATTCGCTCCCCAGTGGAGTGGCCATTTTGTTATCGGGAAATCTAGTGTCTATGCAGAGCTGCTAGTCCCACTAAGACGGGTAGCTATCTTAGAAACAAATAGATTAAAGTTACTTTCGTTTTCCTTTATGAGAGGTAGATAGAATAGGATCAAAGAATACCAACCTCGATCTTTTGCTCGGTTCTTTGCTTGTTCCTTCTCCTCACCGGCAGGTCTTTGCCACTTCTCCCTTAACCACTCCGCTTCAAAGAGTACCTGTAAAGTCAAAGCAGCATAATACTTTCAAAGTGCAGAGATCTATAATCATAAACAATATAGGACCAGATATATATTGACCACACAAATGCATATACTATCAGACATACAAGAATGTGGGGGAAAAATTGAATAGCTTTATTGATATAAAGATTAGAAGAGAGGATTATGACCCATTGATCTGACCCAGCGTCATCCTCCCAGCATGAAAGCCCTTCTTCACCTCATGAAAAGCTTAGATCACCCAACACTATGATATTCCACCAGGAAACCAACAACACTTCCTTACAAGATACAAAATTCCAGCCTTTGGATCTCTAGGATGAGGGATCCATATATAGATGATTGCAGGGAGGTGAGTCAGCTTCTGGGATTTTGATTAGTGTCTTCTCTCTGATAGTTCTTGATTCCACTTGGAGATTGATGATCTCTTACTCATCCCTGGGCGAATTCAGAGAGGCAAGTGTCACAGGAGAAGTTTCTGGAAGATTCCATGATCATCCACCTCGCAAACTGTCTCTGCCATTTGTCCATTCTCGCCCATCGCACCCTACAGAAGGGCTTTCTAGTATGCATCGCACCTTTTACACTAGGCAGGTGAGATGCATCGCACCCTTAGCACTGAGCAACCTGTATGGTCCAGTTTTGACCAGTTCTGAGTAGTTTTCTGTGGAGAACTTCTAGGAGATGATGTAATCAACTGACCTTGTTCCTTTAGGGTGTGAAGCAACACTTTTAGGGACTTATAAGCCCTTGGTTTATGGACATTTTATGATTGGGGTTGTAGTGCCCAAAAATGTCTATAACGAAACTAGAGAGATATTGGAGTTGATTAATGAAATTTTTAGCATGTGGGAGAACATTGGCATTAAAAACTAGAAGGTTAAAAAGTCTAAGCCATTGATATGTGGCAACAGTAAATCAGGTCCTGAAATGAAGCAGCTTCCAGAAGATATGACTATCACACCTTGGAGAGCATTGCAAGGAGTGAAGGATGAAAAACTTGTCAAAGTAATATTATCTAGTGTGAGGTCAGGGGAATTGTCATTGGAGGAAATGTCTGTGGAATTTCAAAAGTAAGTTTGTTGAATTATTTTTATTTATTTCTAGATTATAATTTTCTTTTAAATATAACATATTGTTCTTGGTAGTATTTGTTATACATATCATTATATTAACTTTTTTGACTTTATCTATGCAGTCACAATGTTTACATGAAAATTCAAGAACAAATGGTTAAATTGTTGAATGAAGATAATTGGGATGATGTTGTACGCAACTATCCAGATTCAAGTTCTACATCAACATTAAAAATCTTTATCTTGCATTTAAAAATGTATGTTGATTTATACATTCATTTTTATTCATCTGTATACTATTTTTAATTTATAGCATACACATATATTTGTTTATTTTATAAAAGATGAAAAAGGATGAAAATGGAGCACCAAATAGTTTCTGAACCTTTATTGAAAAAATAGAGATCGAAAGACTGAATAAGCAACATCTTAAGAATGTTGAACTTGATCCAACTCTTACTCATTTCATTTGGAATAGGCTAAACACTATTCAATATCAAATAATACAAGGTGATTGTGAAGACATTGCTAAACTCATACCTAAAAGGGATTATACCCTAGTTATTGCAGATATTCTCCATGGTTTCAATATTCCAAAACATTGATTATGATAGTGACCGTTATAGTTATAAAGCTCTTAGTAAAGTGGTTGTGGGATTTCTACAAGTCACGTCATCACCATTATGGAGATTTGTGACATTTCATTCAGACACACAATTGGCAATGTTATTGTCAAGCTTCAAGGGGAAAACAAATTCAAGGATGCGGCTTACATGGTAAGACGTTTAAAATGTATATTTGATTAATGTTAAAATATTCATTTATGTAAAAGTTAATTGAAATTTTACTATTTCATGTTACATGAAAAAGTCAAATCTTCTTAACCGTGAAGATAAACCATTTATAAATGATTGTGAGTTCATCCATATTGATAGTTGGGCAAAAGATGATAGCTATATGTCTATGATTTTTAATCGGGTAGATGGAAAGGGTCATAGCCAAATATTGACTTATGATGTTGTTGTGAGAAAACTGACATATGAAGACAAAGAAGCGAAAGGAGAGATAGTTAACATTTATTAAAAACCACAGTTATTGATTAACTACCTTATAGACATATGTTCGAACGAAGGAGATTGGGTTTTGGATTTATTTTCTGGCTCAGGCAAGTTTTATTAAATGGAATTGAATTTCAATATGTTATTTATTAATTTATATGTCATTGTACTAATTTACTTCATTATTTATTTTGTGCTTGATAATTAGGTACAACACTAGTATGTTGCCTTAAAAAGGTAGAAATTGCGTTGTCATTGAAAAAGTTCCAATACAATGCAATTTTATTCAGCAAAGAATTAATGCTCTTCAATTTCTTCCATATGCAATGCAAGAAATTGGGTTGAAGAAAGAGGACTTTAGTGAATCACGTGTGGAAAAAAAAGGCAAAGGAACCCCAACCACCATTACACAGAATGATTGGAAAGGCATACATTGGGAGATTCACAGACATCAAAGATCCATTAGAGGAGGAAAATGAGAAAAATGAAGCAGACAATACTGTGAAAGAAGATAATGATGAAACTCCAGAGGACAAAGAGTTTGGATTACGTGGCATTGTTGATTAAATTTAAGTTATTCTTGGAAATCAAACTCATTTTTGGAAACTATTAATTAGTTATACTTGTAATGTTTTGACTTTGACATTTTATGCGAAGAATAAGCACTCAATTAAGGTTGTTATGTGTTCAATATTTGTATTATGTATTTTCGCATTAATTTTTATGTTAATCATTATTTTTTGAAAAAAAACAGTGATTATTATTATTTTTTGACATGAAATTCATAAGAAAAACTATTATTTAACCATTTTTAGTGAAAATTTTCCTATAAAAATTGTGATTTTGACATGTCATCTCTAGCAAAAAATCATCAAAACGTGTAGTTTTTTAGTTATATTTATGTTAAAAATGGTTATTTTTTGGTCAATTGTTAAAAATTATTGTTTTTTGTAGACAATTGTTTCATTTGGATTGAAATATTACTTAATGATGTATAAATATGTAGAATATCGAGAATCCAAAATATCGACCTTCTTCTTTAAATATGCAAAACAATAAAAGCCTCACTACAAAAAAAAAAAAGCAAGAAAATATGAAGAAGAAGACCACTTCAAAAATTATTAAATTTAGAAAATAATTATTTACATTTCATACATTAGAAAATTTAACGTCAAAAAATAGGTCTTTTAAAAAAATGGTCTGATGCAGAATTACCACTTTTTAAAATCAACATGAAAATCACTACCATTCTATAACATAATGTACATAAAAAAAATTAAGTGTCAAAAACTATGCTCTAAAAAAGACATGTGTGTTCTACATCACCCCTTTTCAAAATCGAGTCACTTTTTTGCTATCTCTACAAAACGGGTAACAGTATCAGTTCCCGTTTCAAAGTTTACATTGTTATTTTTTTTCAAATTTATGAGAAACTCACTTGGGTTATATGTCTTGTAAACTTGTTCAAAATGGAAACAACTTCTAACTCTTGAAGTGCAAGATCCACAAAAAGAAATACTTTCTTCTTTTGATTTGGATTGGAGTATGATTGGAGGTAACAATGTGGCTTGGATCAAATCAAATATATATAATGATTTTTTGATTGGGGAGAGAAAAAAACCAATGTATACAACAAGCTTTCGAAAAAAAATAGCAGAAAAACAAAATAAGAAAATACTGGAAATCAAAAATATAGATTTGACACGCCATTGGAATTTATAATGTAAGAATTTTGTTACTACTTAATTTTTTTAAAATAAATTTGTTTTAAATCCAATTTTTTTCATGTTAATATCTTCTTATTTCTTGTAGGTTTTGGTGTTCATATGGGCTAGAAGAATCAAGAGCAGCGAAAATGGGTTACAAAGATGTTGGGTTATGACTTTGAAATCATCTACAAAAAAGGGGAGCAGAATGTTGTGGCAAATGCACTCTCAAGAAAGGATGAGGATGTGGAAGTGTTGCTTTGCACCATTTCTATAATCCAGGATAAATGAAGCAAGTGATGAATAGAAGAATGATGAAGAAGTGTGGGCAGTCATTCAAAATTTACAACAATATCCCAGTACATCTGATACATTTAGCTAGAAAAATGATTCGTTATGGTACAAAGATTGTTTATACCTATGTAAGAATTCTGAACTCAAAAAAAGGATTCTTATGGAATTGAACACCTCTCCCTTAGGAGGGCACTCAGGATTTTTAAAAACTTACCAGAAGGTTAAGAAGGATATTTTTTGGATGGCCTTAAATTGGATATTCAAAAGTTTGTGGTGGAATGTTTGGTTTGCCAACAAAATAAAGTTGAAACAATTAAGGCCCTGAGTCTATTACAACGTTTATCCATTCCAAGCCAACATTGGGGGCAGGTTTCAATGGATTTTATCACAAGTTTACCCAAGTCCGAAGGAAAGATTGTCGTCATGGTGGTAGCTGACAAACTTACCAAGTATGCACACTTTTGTGCATGATGCATCCATTTAAAGCAAGTACGGTTTCTACTACATTTATGGAAACCCAAAGATTATTGTAAGTGACAGAGATCCCATTTTCACTGGAAATTTTTGGACATAATTATTTTCTTGTCTTGGTACTCAGTTAGCTCATAGCTCATCTTATCATCCTCAATCTGATGGGAAAACTGGGATAGTAAACAAATGTTTGGAAGGATATCTTCGTTGCTTTGTATCTGATAAATAGACATAATGGGTTAAATGGTTACCTCTGACTGAATGGTGGTATAACACTTCCTTCCATACTGCAGCAAAAATGACCCCATTTATGGCACTTTATGGATATCATCCACCGTCCATCACATCATATTTAAGGGAAAATTCTAATGTTCAAGTACTGGAAGATCACATCAAGCATCAACAACAAGTTCTCCAAATCTTAAAGGATAACCTCACTTTGGCGCAGAATAGAATGAAACAATAGGTAGATCAATATCACAATGAAAGAAGTTTTGATGTAGGTGACTAGGTATTCCTACAACTACAACCATATAAAAAAATGTCCCTCAAGCAAGCTAAGAAGGATAATGATTTATCACGAAAGTATTATGGTCCATAAAAGGTGTTGCAAAAGATTGGTACTATGGCATACAAATTGGAGCTTCCTTCAGCTTCCCGAGTGCACCCAATTTTCCATGTTTCACGCTTAAAGAAGGTTGTAGGTGACAAACTCCCAGTTCAAAAAATATTGCGAAAACTTGATGTTGAAGGAAAAATCATATTGGAACCTGAAGAAATCACAGAAACAAGAACTCGACAGCTCAAAAATCGATCAATTTCGGAGTATCTCATCAAGTGGAAGAACTTACCCGCTGAAGATTCCACATGGGAGGGTTATAATTTTATACAGAAGCATCCAGAACTACTCAAACTTTGAGGACAACACTTTTTTGAAGGATAGGGGCATGTTAGGTCCCTATAATACTAGTGATTCCCCCATTACTATTGTCATTGTAGCCCTTATTGTTATTGTTGTGCTCTTATATTATTATTGTTATGTCAGTGTTGATTATATTGTGACCAATTAGACTCCTATATATAGAAAGTAGGTTTTTTCATTTGTATCATCCAATAATTGTTCATTTGTGTAATGTAAAGGAGTTTTCCCCCTCGAAGAGACTGATTTTCAAGGCGTTGATCTATCTTTTCTTCTATTTTGTGAGTTGGTTGTATAACAGTAGGTATTATAGATTGCTTTGTCATTACAAAAAAATAAGGTCATTATGAGTTTTGATGTCATATTATAAATTAAACCTTAATTTGTTACATCGATAGATTTTTTTCTCTCCTTAATGTTTGGAGGTAGCTTTGCTCTTGTAAAGCTATTTAAGGTTCTCATTTTCTTAATAACAATTCAATTTAACATTTAATCTATACAAACTCATATCATGAGTGGGATTTCCCATATCATTGTGAAATGCCACAAAAAATAATGTAGACAAAGTCTCATTCTATACTTACTTATTTCAATGAGTTTCGTTTCATATTCCTAATAATTGTAGATAATTTACCAAATATTTATTCTTGAAATGAATCTCCCTTAATTTTGTAATATCATTAAAAGTTTATATTTTTCTTCCATATCTTGTAACCTAGTTTCCAACATTTATGTGTTTCTTCTTGCATTGAGTATTATATTTATATAAGTATCTCTTTTTTTAGCAACCCTATATCCTAAAGATTCCATGGTACATTTTTGTTCTCAATAATAGGCTTAGTGTTTGTTAAGTTGGGATTTCAATATCTTGAAATACTAATCCAAAACCTTGGTGTTTTAGTTAGAGCCCATTTTCTCTTAAAAATATTATTGGCTAGAATACTCAATGATTCTACTAACCCCTATTTAAATTGATTACAATTTTGTTAAATTTTGAACCAATCATGTCATTTGTTAGTTCACAGTTGCACATAGAAAAATGTGAATTTTAACAATAAATTCAAACTATAATAATTTCCTTTAAAGAAAAATAAATTAAATAAAAATTACTTGAAATAAATTTCAAATCCTAATTTTTTTTTAACACTCTACAAGTATTTTTTCAATCAAATTTCTCTGACCTTAAAAAGGCATAATGTCATGATAATATTGCTTTAACATTAATAATAAAAAAATCTTCTACTTTAATCAAAATCACAATAATAATTCCATTGGGTGAAACATAAATTATTTATCAAAGCTATTGGTGCATTGTTTTTATTCAAAACAAACGAATTATTCATAATTAAAACATATATCCCAACAAACAAACATATCCAATCCTAGAGAAATGCATGGAAGACATCACAAATGAGTTCAATGACAACATTGACATTAACCACTTTAAGGTTGGACCATCCAATTGGTCCATCTTTCCATCCAATGCAAGATGGATTTGGACATACATTTGGGTGTGAAAGGGATTTCTTGGAGAGGATGGTCATCCTTAAGCACTCATATACATCATCTAGCTCTGTATAGTTTTCTCCATAACACGAGGTTCTAGAAGGAAAAATACATTTGTTGATAAGCTTGATAGAGCTGCTACATGAGACAATGAAATAAATACAAACATGTGAAGGTAAGAAATATACATGCCAAATGTGAAGGTTAAAATCAAATGATGTATTTAAAACATGTTTTATATAAACTTACAAAGCAATGCTAGAGAATTTAGTAATTCTATGGTTGGTAATGTAGGATATAAATAACTTGTTAAAGATTACTTCAAGTGAAACAACTAAACTAAGAAGATTGACTTATGTGCCAACATCTATTATGTTCATTTTTTTTTGCAAACTCTCCCATCGAAGAGAAGTTAAAAAGGAACATAAAAGTTGACCTCCACAGGGTGTATGAATGTGTGGATTGGGAGTTTCTCTCAATGATCTTGTATAAAATTGGTTTTTTGCAAAGGTACGTGAAGTGGATAATGGCTTGCTTAACATCATTATATATAGTTGTTCTCATTAACAAGATAGACTAAATGGTGGCTAAGTTTTTTGGTCTGCTTTTTGAAGCGAAAAGAAGATCCATCTAATTTGGTTAAAGTCCATTGCCAGGTCAATTTCATGTGGAGGTTGGGGCATTATTGACAAACGAGCCTTTAACCTGACCCTTTTGGCAACAAATTTGTGGAGGTTATTTTATGATAAAGGGCTCTGGCAGCGCATAATGAAAGACAAATACTCTCTTCAATGCAGACTCAAGGAATGGATTGTTGAGGGGGAACCTTCAGCTGGCCGACATTCCAAGATTTGGGGCAGTATTAGAGTTGCCATTGTGTGGCTAAGAAGTAATCCTTGTTGGGTGGTTGGAAATGGACAAAGGTTACACATTGCTTTACATGCCATCAAGGGTTTCAGTGGATTCCACTCCCTTCCAATACAGATAATCAAAACTCTCTCCTATATGGGGATGAACACCCTTGCTAGCCTGTGGGAGAGATGTATACCTGTCTGTGTTGCTCAAAACTAGCCACATGCATGGAATATTGGTTTATAGGAGGACATGACAACTGAGTGGGAACATTATCGTAGTAGTCTATGCATGGTCAGTATCCACTTATCACTGAGTTTGGATAAGCTTGTGTGGGGGCGCCAAATGGTCAATGGAAAAATCCCTATCAAGGAGGCTACGACCACATCACTTTGACCTCTCTTCCCCTCCCATTCAAGGAATGCACCTCGCTTATTTGGAAATGGTATTCTCCCTTGAAGCTCAAATTCTTCTCTTGGATCATCATCCATTATAGAGTCCTGACTTAGAACAATATTCTCGAGAGGGTCTTTTCTAGCCTTGGATGGTGCCCTCTTTGCAGGTTGGATTTAGAGAATGGCCCACACTTATTCCTGTGTTGTCCTTTTGCCTCTGAAATATGGGAACATGTATCAATTATTTTGGGAATCCCTTCTGTTAGTAATGTACCCTTCATCCATGATTGCATACTCCTTTGGAACTTCATAATGAAGGCCTACAACACTGTCCCTCTCTATGTTCTATCGAGAATCTAGAGGATCTTTAATGCCCTTATTTTTGAAGGAAAACCTTTGAACATCAAATGAGGTTCTATAGGCATAGTGCCATTCTTCCAAGTGATTGTCCCTTGGCAACCAAAAATCCCTCGTCGATAAATCTCTTATTCGGATGTGGAGGGAATTTATCCAATATGTTTCTTTGATGGGGCTTCCTCCGATGGTGACTGTGGATGTTGGGTTTTTCTTAATTTTGGCCCAGATCTTCACTTCCGTTTCTCCTGGTATGGTGGTCGAGGAGACAACTATAGGGTTGAGCTATTAGCTCTTTAGGGAAACCTACAATGTGCTTCATGGCTTCGTATTGACAAAATCTTAATCATTGGCAACTCCTTATCTACGATTGACTGGGTGAAAAGCATATGGTCTCCTGATGTCCCTGATCTCTGCAACTGGTTGCTACATATTAGGAATCTACTGCCTCTCATCCCATAAATCTACTTCAGGCATGTCTACCGTGAACAAATTTCGGAGGAAGATTCTATTTCCACTCTCTGCCTCTCCCTCTGCCCTGGGTTTATATTCTTTGAACTCTTTTCTTGTGGCCAGAGCAATGACAGGGGTTTTTCTGAGATATAGTTCCCTCCCCTGTGTCTGGTTTTTTTTTTTCCATTTTTGCATTGAACTTAATGGTTTTTTGTTGGTTTCCCATCTTTATGATTTCCTTCTTTTCTATTTTTAGTGATGTATCTCTTCTCTCTTTGGATTGATGACTTGAAATTTTGTCATGAGACAGATGCTGGTGGAACATACTTACTCTTGTGTTCAATCTATCTCGTAAAGAATCACGAATATGTAAAAAATTGTCTTTCTTGAATGGAAGTTCTATTTTTTTCGTCTAAAAAAAAAGATCCTTCTGTGCTATAAATTATCTTTTCTTGTACAATGTTTTATTCATGATGATTATGTTAGGTCCCTATAATACTGGTGTATTCCCTCATTGTTATTAGTGTAGCCCCCTTATTGTTATTGTTGTGCCTCATAGAATCCCACTATTCCCTCATTGTTATTAATGTAGCCCCCTTATTGTGATTGTTGTGCCCTATAGAAGCCCACTATTGTTATTGTGGTGCCCTTACATTATTATTTTTATGTCATCTATGATTATATTGTGACCGCTTAGACTCCTATATATAGAAAGGAGGTTGTGTCATTTGAATCATCGAAGAATTGTTCATTCGTGTAATGTAAAGGAGGTTTCCCCCTTGAAGAGGCTGATTTTGAAGTTGTTGATCTATCTTTTCTTCTATTTTGTGAGCTGGTTGCATAACATTTGGTATTAGAGGTTTGGATTCTAAGGTTTCGCTACTCCAAACATGTTGTCATGGAATTTTTGCTATAACTTTTATTTTGCGATGTTTCAGAAGCTAAAACAAAAAACCCATTTGAGCGCGAAATCTTGTTGAACCTTGGGTCCAAATTTCAGATCTTGTTTATCTATATTGTCATAAATATGAGCCAAGGAAGTTAGGGTTTTTGCATGATCTTGAATTACATCCCAAATAGGTGACCCTGGGAAAACCGTCATAACTTTCTCTCTGAGTATCAAATGGACGCTTCGTAAGAATTTATAGAAAGAGGATGGCTCTAGTTTCATGTTTAGTGTTTTCAGGTTTGAAGGCTGAAATAATGATACATGGTACTTCGTACAATGTTTCTCTACTAAATAAGTCTATAATCAGGTCATCATGGGAGATTTGGCCTAACTCTTTCTTGAACACTACAATCTTGATCAAACCTGTGGGGTTGGAAAGAGGACTTAGAGGGCTACCCAAGACAAATTTTTAGACCTTGGAGATCTGAAATTACAGAGATAAGGCAGATTCAATATAGAGCTCCTACGAAGAAAAAAGAAGGTGCGTAGTCTTTTTTAAAATTTGCATAAGTTTGGTTTGAAAAATTAGTTTGAAGTGATTCAAAGGGCATAGTGAAGCATAATTATCAATAATTTATGCCCCAAAGAAATAAAATGGAAACACCTAGTAAGAAACCCACAAGCTCCACTATGACACATGAAGAAGAGGAAGAAATGCAGCATTATATATCAAAATTACACGACCAAATGCAACAAATTTCGCTCTCGCAAAAAGTAACAAAAAATGAATTGGAAGCCATGATGAATGTTAAGATAGATGGTATAAAAATGGACATGGTAGTTTTGAACGATGGTTTAAAAGCATACATGGTAGCAATGATGAATGTCAAGATAGAAGGATTGAAAGAAGGTTTGGCAAAGTTGCTAGAAGAAAGGCATCCCATTGGTGACAAGGAAATCCATGAAAATCATGACGAAGACAAAAGAAATATCAACCACGATTTTAGAGACTCACATGTGGGGTTTAAGAACCACAACATTCCAAAGATAGAGATGAGCAAGTTTGATGGCAAGGATCCGGTAACTTGGATACTATAGATGAAGCAATATTTTGATCTACAGGATGTGCAACCCTCACAAAAGGTACATATTGAATCTTTATATTTAGAACCCAATCAGTTTGTATGGTATAGATGGCTTTGTTCTCATAAATCACTTTTCACCTAGTCAATTTTTACGAAGGAAATGATAGCACATTATGAAGATACAAAGAGCAACACCTTCTTTAGCCAATTGATAAACATCAAACAAAAGGGTTCAATGGCGGAGCACATTGAAGACTTCCAAAAATCAAATATTAGGGTAATCGATATTCCAGAGTAGCATAGGATTGATGTCTTCATAGGGACTTTAAAAGATAACATCCAACATGAGGTTCACCTTTGGGAACCTAATTCCTTGGAGAAGGCATTTAGGGTGGCAAGAAAAGTTGAAAGAAAAATTATGGAAACAAGGTAGTCTACCAATCACAACTATAAATACGGAAGTGTTAGCGGTCCTAGTCTTCCACAACCTACATGGTTGACACCACAACAATTGGAGGAAAAAAGAGCAAATGGGCTTTGTTACAGTTGTGATAGAAAATACAAAAAACATCATAATTGTGCTGAGAAGAAATTATTCTACATAAATTGTGAAGAGGAGGAAGAACGGGAAAAAGAAACATCAAAATAGGAGGATATACACCAGGAATCAACCCCAGATAAATCAGAAATGAATCCAACCATATATTTTAATGCACTGGCAAGAATTACCACTCCTCAAACTCTCAACATAGAAGTAAATATCAAGAAGAAAAAAGGTAATAGTGTTGATTGATTTGGGTAGTACCCATAATTTTATTCATTGTAAGATAGTAAAGGAATTAAATTGCTTCCTATATCTAGCACCAGAGTGTCAAGTGATTGTTGAAAATGGAGTACCAATAAATTTCTCTGGAAAGTGCCATAATATCAAGCTATCTATGGGAGAATATGTATTTAATAGTCCAATTCTTTCCATTCCAATGGGTGGTGTTGATGTTGTACAAGGAGTCCAATGGTTACAATCTTTGGGTATGATAGCTTTTAATTTTCAAGAAATTTTTTTGGGAAGGAAAGGAATTTGAATTAAGGGGTATCACAAGGAAACCAAGAAAGGTAATCAACTCTAATAGCATGACAAATATCCTAAATAAATAACAACGAGGCGTAATTGCACAATTGTGTTCACTAGAGGTTCAAACATCGAAATAAACTATTTCTCCAAACCTCCAAAAATCCTTGGACAATCATTCCAAGGTATTTGAGACTCCCAAAGGCCTCCCACCTATTGATGATCATGACCATGCTATTCATTTGATTCCAGGAAGTGTTCCTCCAAACATCAAGCCTTACAGATATCCCTATGCCCAAAAGAGTGAAATTGAATGTATGGTTGCAGAAATGCTAGAGGCTGGTATAATTCAACCTAGTCAAAGTTATTTCTATGCTCCAGTAGTATTGGTGCACAAGAAGGATGGATCATGGCGCATGTGTCCAAATTATAGGGAGCTCAACATGCTCACTATTAAGGATAAATTTCCCATTCATGTCATTGATGAATTATTGGATGAACTGCATGGAGAAATTTACTTCACCAAGTTGGATATTTGTTCAGGATATTATTAAATAAGAATGAAGATTGAAGACATTCCGAAAACAACATTTATAACTCATGAAGGTCATTATGAATTTTTGGTCATGCCTTTTGTCCTTACCAATTCACCTTCTACATTTCAAGGTTTGATGAATTTCATTTTCAAACCCACCCTTAGAAAATTTGTGTTAGTATTTTTTGATGATATACTAATCTACAACAATTCTTGGAAGGATGATGTTGACCATGTTGACAGGGTGCTCAAGCTATTAGAGAAGAATCAATTATATGAAAAAACCTCCAAATATTTCTTTGGAGTACGAGAGGTGGAATATCTGGGTCATATTGTATCTCATGAGGGTATTAAGGTAGACCCTAACAAAATTAAAGGCATTAAGGAATGGAAAATCCCCACATCCATAAAGCATCTGCGAGGATTTCTTAGGTTGATAGGGTATTACCACAAGTTTCTTAAGAATTATGGGAGAATAGTAGCACCTCTAACAACATTACTGAAGAAAGATGCATTTTCTTGGACTGCAGAAGCAACTAAGGCCTTTGAGCATCTTAAACAGACAATGTGCCAAGCACCGGTCTTAGCTATGCCAAACTTCACAAAAACCCTTATTGTGGAATGTGATGCCTCAGGAAATGGAATTGGTGTTGTTTTAATGCAAGAAGGAAGAACCATTTCTTTTGAAAGTTGTCCAATCAAAGGAAAGTATTTATTCAAAGCTATTTATGAGAAGGAAATGTTAGAAGTACTACATGCACTTAAGAAATGGTGACCTTACCTAATGGGAAGGCACTTCAAGGTAAAAACGGATCATGATAGTCTTAAATATTTTTTAGAACAAATATTATCTTCAGAAGAGCAGTAAAAATGGGTCACAAAGATGTTGGGTTATGACTTTGAAATCATCTACAAAAAAGGGAAGAAAAATGTTGTTTTGGATGCACTCTTAAGAAAGGATGAGGATGTGGAAGCATTGCTTTGTGCCATTTCTATTATCCAACCAGATTGGATAACTATAGTGAGTGATGAATGGAAGAATGACGAAGAAGTGTGGGCACTCATTCAAAAGTTGCAGCAAGATCCTCTTATATTTGATACATTTAGCTGGAAAAATTATCCATTATGGTACAAAGATCAATTATACCTTTGCAAGAATTCCCAACTCTCCCAACTCAAACAAAATATTATTTTGGAATTGCACACCTCTCCCTTAGGAGGGCACTCAAGATTTTTAAAAACTTACCATAGGATTAAGAAGGAATTTTTTTGGGATGGCCTTAAATATGATATTCAAAAGTTTGTGGCAGAATGTTTGTTTTGTCAACAAAATAAAGTTGAGACAATTAAGACACCAGGTTTGCTACAACCATTATCCATTCCAAGTCAACATTGGGAGGAGGTTTCGATGGATTTTATCACAGGTTTAGCCAAGTCCGAAGGAAGGAGTATCATCATGGTGTTAGTTGATAGACTTACCAAGTATGCACACTTTTTTGTATTATCTCATCCATTTAAAGTCAGTACAATTGCTACTGAATTTATGGAAACAATTCAAAAGCTACATGGAAACCCAAAGATTATTGTAAGTGATAGAGATCCTATTTTCATTGGAAATTTTTGGACAGAATTATTTTCTTGTCTCGGTACTCAATTAGTTCATAGTTCATCTTATCATCGTCAATCAGATGGGGAAACTGAGATAATAAACAAATGTTTGGAAGGATATCTCCATTGCTTTGTATTTGATAAACAAACACAATGGGTCAAGTGGTTACCTCTGGTTGAATGGTGGTATAACACTTCCTTCCATACTGCAGCAAAAATGACCCCATTCTATGGCACTTTATGGATATCATCCACCATTAATCACGTCATCTTTAAGAGAAAATTTTAAGGTTCAAGCAATGAAAGATCACATAGAGCATCAACAACAAATTCTCCAACTCTGAAAGGATAACCTCACTTTGGCACAAAGTAGAATGAAACAACAGGCAAATCAACATCGCAACAAAAGAAGTTTTGATGTAGGTGACTCGGTATTTTTATGGCTACAACCATAGAAAAAAATGTCCCTCAAGCAAGCTAAGAAGGATAATAAATTATCACCAAAGTATTATGGTGCTTACAAGGTGTTGCAAAAGATTGGTACTATGGCATACAAATTGGAGCTTCCTACATCTTCGCAAGTGCACCCAGTTTTCCATGTTTCATGCTTAAAGAAGGTTATAAGTGACAAGCTGCCAGTTCAAACAATATTTCCAGAACTTGACGAGGAAGGAAAAATTATATTGGAACCTGAAGTAGTCATGGAAACAAGAACTTGACAGCTATGCAATCAATCAATTTCAGAGTATCTCATCAAGTGGAATAACCTATCCGCCGAAGATTCCACGTGGGAGGATCAGAATTTTATACAAAAGCATCCAGAACTACTCAAGTGTTGAGGAAAACACTTTTTTTGAAGCAGAGGGGCATGTTATGTCCCTATAATACTAGTGTATTCCCTCATTGTTGTTAGTGTAGCCCCTTTATTTTTATTGTTGTGCTTGATAGAAGCCCACTATTGTTATTGTGGTTCCCTTACATTATTATTGTTATGTCGGCTCTGATTATATTGTGACCCCTTAGACTCCTATATATAGAAAGGAGGTTGTGTCATTTGAATCATAAAATAATTGTTCATTTGTGTAATGTAAAGGAGGCTTCCCCCTCGAAGAGGTTGATTTTGAAGTCGTTTATCTATCTTTTCTTCTATTTTGTGAGCTGGTTGCATAACATATTACCGTAAAATATTTGAGGATTGTATCCAAAATGATAGTTTGATTCAAGATCTCTAATACAACTCTTTATTTTGATTCCCTCAATGCTTAATGACATTAGAATCATTTTGGAAAACTTTTTAAAGTATGATGTAAATGATTCATTAAGAATTGTTCATGTATGCAAACAATTATATCAATATTGACTTTTGTAAAAGTCTTCCAAACTAAATGATGCTAAAACATGAAAATTTTAAACAAATTTAATACTTGGATCGTGAAATTTATTTTTAATTGTGTCGTAAGGCGTTCCCTCTAAGAATAACACCCATCCCATTCCACCAGTAACTTTGTGTGCCTTTGATTTAGGTGTTAGACGATGAAAATAACCTCTGCCATCAGATTGAAAACTAGTATGAGTCTGTTACAATTCTTTATCTGATAGTTAAAACTTGTTATATGATAGTGTGATAGAATTAGGGTACCAAGATTCATCCACACAAACCAGTGTTCATCGGGCATCCTCGAATAGACGATAAACTCTCACAGTGTGGAAAAACATCTCTTGTTTTCAGCAGAAATAGTTCTACTATTTTTTACTCGAGCAGTAACCTTATTTTTAGAGTGAAATTTCATGCTTGTGGGATCACTATGAGAACGCTATGAGGGATCAGCAAGTCTGGTGTTGGGATCTTTTGTTGTCTAGGTTTAAACTAGCGCCAAATAATTTCAAGTTTTTTTCTTTGGTGGCTGGAGATTATTTTACCTGCGGTGTCTCAGCTTGACTCATGGGTTGCAGATGGTTTGTTGGGAATAAAATTATCCTACAAATGTTCCAATGGTTGTAGCACCTGAAATTTACAAAACTCAGCAGTATGAGGACATATCTTATGAATATTCGTCATCGTCTCTGGTGTATGAGATTATTTTTTAGAGGTAGTTAAAGGTTTGTGAAAGATTAACCTTTAGTCATCCTAATAAATTATTTAACTTTTTATCCCAAATGATTGATAACCTTTATGTGAAATTTAACATTTGTTCATATTAATAAACTATTTATGTTAATGCAATTTAAATCAATAAAATAAATTCCCATAAATTTATCACTATCAGCCAATATATTTCGCACCAATTTTTATCACTCTCATGCAATATATTGTTATTTTTATCAAGGAAATTATCAATCAATTCAGAAAAAAATAAATAACCACTACTTGTATAAATAAGCAAATCAAAACTCTACAAAGGCTTGGGATGTAGACTTTGCAAAGCATTTGAATACTATCTACATCATTGTTGAATTAATTCAAACAAGTCATGGATGAATACATGAGACTAGTTATTTGATGTGGTATTTATTTACTTGGTAGAAATAACTCATCAATTAATAAATATATAATTACCTACATAAATAATGAAACCATCAAAGTATTTTGCTATAAAATTTCCCAAATAAGCAATGGAACCATCAAAATAATTTTTTGTAAGGTTAAATTGTCTATATTTCGACTTTTTGGAGATCGATGTGACATTGGTATGTATGGTCATACATACCATAACATCGATATTTCAGCAATCAAATATGTATTTCTTCACAGCTCCGTCAACCTGAAATAGTCTCATCTCATTCGTCCACCGACCGAGACGTCTAAACTTCGAGTGACTGTTATGAAACCAACTCACAAAAAGATAAAAAAGATAGATCAACGCCTTAGAATTTAGCCTCTTCGAGGGGGCAACCTCCTTTACATTACACAAATGAATGATTCTTTGATGATTCAAATGACAAAACCTCCTTTCTATATATAGGAGTCTAAGGAGTCACAATATAACCCAACCAACCTAACAATAATAATATAAAGGCACAAAAATAACAATAGAGGGATTCTATGGGGCACAGTAATAACAATATGGGGACAATAGGGGCACAAAAATATTAATAAGGGATACAACTACAATAGTAATGGGGTAATCACTAGTATTATAGGGACCTAACATGCCCCTCTCCTTCAAAAAAGTGTTGTCTTCAATGCTTGAGTAGTTCTGGATGCTTCTGTATAAAATTCTCATCCTCCCATGTGGAATCTTCAGCACATAAGTTCTTCCACTTGATGAGATACTCCGAAATTGATCGATTTCGTAGCTGTCGAGTTCTTGTTTCTGTGACTACTTCCGGTTCCAATATAATTTTTCCTTCCTCATCATGTTCTGGCAATATTGTTTGAACTGGGAGCTTGTCACCTATAACCTTCTTTAAACATGAAACATGGAAAATTGGGTGAACTCGAGAAGCTGCAGGAAGCTCCAATTTTTATGCCATAGTACCAATCTTTTGCAACACCTTGTACAGACCATAATACTTTAGTGATAATTTATCATCCTTCTTAGCTTGCTCGAGGGACATTTGTTTATATGGTTGTAGCCATAGGAATACCCAATCACCTACATCAAAACTTCTTTCACTGCGATGTTGATCTTCTTGTTGTTTCATTTTATTCTGCGCCAACACGAGGTTATCCTTTAAGAGTTGGAGGACTTGTTTTTGATGCTCGATGTGATGTTCCACTACTTGAACCTTAGAATTTTCTCTTAAATATGATGTGATGGATGGTGGCTGATATCCATAAAGTGCCATAAATGGGGTCATTTTTGTTGTTGTATGGAAGGAAGTGTTATACCACCATTCAGCCAGAGGCAACCATTTGACCCATTGTGTGTGTTTATCAGATACAAAGCAACGAAGATATCCTTCCAAACATTTTTTTACTATCTCAGTTTGCCCATCAGATTGAGGATGATAAGATGAGTTATGAGCTAACTGAGTACCGAGACAAGAAAATAATTCTGTCCATAAATTTCCAGTGAAAATGGGATCTCTGTCACTTACAATAATCTTTGGGTTTCCATGTAGCTTTTGAATTGTTTCCATAAATGCAGTAGAAACTGTACTGGATTTAAATGGATGTGATAATGCACAAAAGTGTGCATACTTGGTAAGTCTATCAACTACCACCATGATGACACTCTTTCCCTCAGACTTGGGTAAACCTGTGATAAAATCCATTGAAACCTCCTCCCAACGTTGGCTTGGAATGGATAAAGGTTGTAATAGACCGGGGGTCTTAATTGTTTCAACTTTATTTTGTTGGCAAACCAAACATTCTGCCACAAACTTTTGAATATCTGATTTAAGGCCATCCCAAAAAAATTCCTTCTTAACCCTGTGGTAAGTTTTTAAAAATCCCAAGTGCCCTCCTAAGGGGGAAGTGTGCAATTCCATAAGAATCTTTTGTTTGAGTTGGGAATTCTTACAGAGGTATAAGCGATCTTTGTACCATAACGAATCATTTTTCCAACTAAATGTATCAGATGTACTGGAATGTGGTTGTAACTTTTGAATAAGTGCCCACACTTCTTCATCATTCTTCCATTCCTCCCTTGCTTCGTCTATCCAATCTGGTTGGATAATAGAAATGGCGCACAACAATGCTTCCACATCCTCATCCTTTCTTGAGAGTGCATCTGCCACCACATTTTGCTTCCCTTTTTTGTAGATGATTTCAAAGTCATAACCCAACATCTTTGTGACCCACTTTTGTTGCTCTTCAGAGGATAATCTTAGTTCTAAAAAGTATTTAAGGCTATCATGATCTGTTTTTACCTTGAAGTGTCTTCCCATTAGGTAGGGTCGCCATTTCTTAAGTGCATGTAGTATTGCCAACATTTCCTTCTCATAAATAGCTTTGTGTAAAAACTTTCCCTTAATTGGATGACTTTCAAAAGCAATGGGTCTTTCATCTTGCATTAAAATAGCACCAATTCCATTTCTTGAAGCATCACATTCCACAATAAAGGTTTTTGTGAAGTCCAGTGTAGCTAAGACTGATGCTTGGAACATTGCCTCTTTAAGATGTTCGAAGGCCTTTGTTGCTTCTGGAGTCCATGAAAATGCATCTTTCTTCAATAATGTTGTTAGAGGTGTTGCTATTCTTGCATAATTCTTAACAAACTTGCGATAATACCCTGTCAACCCAAGAAATCCTCGCAGATGCTTTATGGATGTGGGGATTTTCCATTCCTTAATGGCTTTAATTTTTCTAGGGTCTACCTTAACTCCTTCATGAGATACAATATGACCCAGATATTCCACCTCTTGTACTCCAAAGAAACATTTGGATCTTTTTGCATATAATTGTTTCTCCTCCAATAGTTGTAGCACCCTGTCAACATGTTCAACATGATCCTTCCAAGACTTGCTGTAGATTAGTATATCATCAAAAAATACTAACAAAAATTTTCTAAGGAAGGGTTTGAAAATGGAATTCATCAAACCTTGAAATGTAGAAGGTGCATTGGTAAGGCCAAAAGGCATGACCAAAAATTCATAATGACCCTCATGAGTTCTAAATGTTGTTTTCGGAATGTATTCAGTCTTCATTCTGATTTGATGATATCCTGAACGAAGATCCAACTTGATGAAGTAAATTGATCCATGCAATTCATCCAGTAATTCATCAATGACAGAATGGGAAACTTATCTTTAATAGTGAGCTTGTTGAGTGCCCTATAATCCGTACACATGCGCCATGATCCATCCTTGTTGTGCACCAATACTACTAGAGCAGAGAAAGAACTTTGAATAGGTTGAATTATACTAGCCTCTAGCATTTCTGCAACCATACATTCAATTTCACTCTTTTGGGCATAGGGATATCTGTACGGCCTGATGTTTTGAGGAACACTTCCTGGAATCAGATGAATAGCGTGATCATGATCACGAATAGGTGGGAGACCTTTGGGAGTCTCAAATACCATGGAATGATTGTCCAAGACCTTTTGGAGATCTAGAGAAATAGATGATTTCGATGTGTAAACATCTAGCGAACATAATTGTGCAATTACACCTCTTTGTTCCCTTTTTAGAAGCTTTGTCATATCGTTAGAGCTTATTATCTTTCCTGGTTTCCCTGCAATACCCCTTAATTCAACTTCCTTTCCTTCCACAGAAAATTTCATGAAAAGTTCTTGAAAATTAAAAGCTATTGTACCCAAGGATTGTAGCCATTGGACTCCTAGTACAACATCAGCACCTCCCATTGGAATGGAAAGCATTGGGCTAGTCAATACATATTCTCCCATGGATAGCTTGATATTATGGCACTTTTTAGAGCAATTTATTGTTCCTCCATTTGCATCCATCACTTGACACTCTGGTGCTAGATATAGGAAGCAATTCAATTCTTTTGCTACCTTACAATGAATAAAATTGTGGGTACTTCCTGAATCAATCAACACTATTACCTTTTTCTTCTTGACTTGTCCTTCTGTCTTGATGGTTTGAGGAGTGGTAATTCCCGCCAATGCATTACAAGATATGATCAGATTCATTTCTTCTAGGCTTTGTTCCTGGAATATATCCTCTTCTTTTGACCTTTCTTGCTCCTTTTCTTCTTCCTCTTCACAATCTATGTAGAATAATTTCTTCTCAGCACATTTATGACCTTTAGTGTATTTGCTATCACAACTATAACAAAGCCCTTTTGCTCTTTTTTCTTCCAATTGTTGTGGTGTCAACCTTATAGGTTGTGGAAGACTAGGGGCAACAACACTTCCATCTTTATAGTTGTGAGTGGTATGCTTCCTGGTTGCCATAATTTTGCTTTCCATTTTTCTTGCTAACCTGAATGCCTTCTCTAATGAATCAGGTTCCCAAAGGCGAACATCATGTTGGATATTATCTTTTAAAGTCCCTGTGAACACATCAATCCTATGCTACTCTGGAATATTTTTTACCCTTATGTTCAGTTTTTGGAACTCCTCAATGTGCTCCATTATTGAACCCTTTTGTTTGAGACTTATCAATTGGCTAAAAAAAGTGTTGCTTTTTGTATCCTCATAATGTGCTATCAATTCTTCCGTAAAAATTGCCCAAGTGATAATTTTTTTACGAAAGCAAAGCCATTGATACCATACAAACTGATTTGGTTCTAAATATAAAGTTGCAATATGTACCTTTTGTGTGTTTTGCACATTATTGAAATCGAAAAATTGCTCCATCTGTAATATCCATGTTGCGGGATCCTTGCCATCAAACTTCCTCATATCGATTTTTGGAATATGGTGGGTCTTCGATCCAACATTAGAGTCCATGAAATCATGATTAACATTTCTTTTTTTCGCATCATGAGTTTCCTTTACTACCCTTTCACCATTAGTAAGTATTTCTTGTATAAAATTTGTCAAATTTGTCTTCAAATCTACCATGTCTGTCTCCAAATCTGTCTTCAAATCTGCCATGTCTGTCTTCAAGTCTATATTTAAATCATCCATCTTAGTTTCCATGCCATTCATCTTAGCTTCCACGCCCTTTATCTTAGATTCCACGCCATTTATCTTAGCTTCTGTTAGCTTTTGTGAGAGTGACATTTGTTGCACTTGGTCTTGTAATTTTGATATATCATGTAGCATTTCTTCCTCTTCTTCATGAGTCATGCTAGCACTTTTAGGTTGCTTACTAGGTGTTTGCATTTTCTTTCCTCGAGGCATCAGTTACCGATAATAATGCTCTATTATGCCCTTTGAATTCTTCAAAATAATTTTTCAAACCAAGCTTAAGAAAAAAATTTAAAAAATCTACACACCTTTTTTCACTTTGTAGGAGCTCGATATTGCCTCTGACATATCTCTGTAATTTTAGATCATCCAGTTCTAAAATTGCAACCTACAGTAGCCCTCAGTTTCCTCTTTCCAATGCCACTAGTCTGATCCAAATGGATTCTCCAATTAAGAATTATGCCAAATCTCCCACAGTGACCTGATTATAGAATAGTTCAGTAGAGCGAACTTGTACGACATGCCATGTGTCCCTGTTTCGACCTTTGGCTCTGAAAAATATATACAAGAAACTACAGTCCGTCCTCTTTCTGTACCTTCTTACGAAACTTAAATCTGATGCTCAGAGAAAAAGTTATGATGATTTTCCCCAGGTCACCTATTTGGAATGTAATTCAAGAGTTTGCAAAAAGACCAACTTCCTCAGATCATATCTCTGCAAATATAGTGCGAAAAGATCTGAAATTCGGACCCGAGGTTCAGTGTGATTTCATCTCAAATGGGCTTTTTTTTTTTTTGCTTCTGAAATGTCACAGAAAAAAAGTAATAGCGAAAATGCCACGATGACCTATTTGGAGCAGCGAAACCCTAGAATCCAAAGCTCTGATGCCAAATGTTATGAAACCAGCTCACAAAAAGATAAAAAAGATAGATCAACACCTTAGAATTCAACCTCTTCGAGGGGAAACCTCCTTTACATTACACAAATGAATGATTCTTTGATGATTCAAATGACAAAACCTCCTTTCTATATATAGGAGTCTAAGGAGTCACAATATAACCCAGCCGACCCAACAATAATAATATAAAGGCACAAAAATAACAATAGAGGGATTCTATGGGGCACAGTAATAACAATATGGGGACAATAGGGGCACAACAATATTAATAAGGGATACAACTACAATAGTAATGGGGTAATCACTAGTATTATAGGGACCTAACAGTGACCTTATTATGTACTATCATTTGTCTGTACAGTTTAATGTGGATGCAACCTATCCGTGCGGTCACTTCAAAATTTCAAATATTTTCAAAACGCCCAGCTCTATCTCCTACATTAATTTCAAATATTTCTCAAAATGGCCATCCCGCTCTTTTGCATATTGATTCCATTATTAATTCTTGTTCAGCTTTTTTTTGTCAATGAAGTTGCAGATGATGAAATTCATTTTTTCTTAAAGTTTCTGGTGGAAATGATTATTCACAAAGGTATTATCTTTCATGAATTTCACAAAGGCATTTTCAAGGTTTTGCAATTATAATTCACAAACAGATTCTCAGAATTAAAATTTGGTCGATCCTCCCATGCACAACACTGAATGTTCCAGTCAATAACTGGGCTGCAACATTGCTTACGATACTGGTGAGAATTGGTTGATCCACCCATGTGCAACACTAAACATTCCAGTCAATGGTTGGGCTGCAACGTTGCTTACAATCTTGGTGAGCATTTGTTTCACAGTATTTTTCTTCCTTTCTCTATTGTCTCTGATTTTGAATTAGCCAATGCTTTGTGCATATTAGTATTATGCTTAACGTCTATTCAAGGAGTTTGGCGGATGCACTACCACTTGGATGTACACATAATATGAGAATTGTCCATGGTTTTTATGGTAAACAATGAACATGACAAACTTTTGAGTCTAGAGGCGCCTCCTAGGGATCTTCCTCTCTTCCAAGTTGTACTTCCTGGATACCAATGATTTTCTATGCCCTCCAAGATAGGAGGTGTTGATTGCGGATGGATATTTGCAACTTAAGAGCCTTTCAGTGAAGCTTCATGGAATATGGGAGCATTTCAGCAAAGCTCTGTGGAATAATTTTTTTTTAATATGTTCGGTATCTCTTATTCTTTTGTTTTCTCACTAAGGTAACCATCAGGCCAATCATATTTCAAACTTTCCCAAATTGAATTGACCTACACAAGAAGAAATCAATTATGACATGAGGGTACATCATTTCAAACAATAAATGCCAACATCATAGACAGAGTAGGAAATATTATTTGAATGGACCTTAGAGAAGAAAACTTCAAAAAAACTTCGGCTTCAACAACAAAGATCATATACACTTTTCCCACTCAAAAACCAAGCTACATAAAGTAGAAAGGAAGGTTCGAAGCTACATGAAGTAGAAAATAAAGGCTCGAAGCTACACGAGGTGGAGGTAAGAAATGGAAAAACCCAAGTTCAAATAAATTTTATAACTTTTGATGGATGAGTTGGTTGTATAACAATTAGGGCATACATCCAAACTGAGACTTACCTCTTTTTCAAGGTGAGAAATCCCAAAATTTTAGAAGAAAATCATCACATCAGATTGAGTCGAGTTCAAGTTTCTATTAAAAATCTCATGAATATCGTGATTGAACTGAGTTAACGTGTCAACAGAGGGCCATAAAAACCTCATGGATTTGGGAATCAGCTGGCTGGAAGTGCATGTAAGTAATGACTCAAAATTAAAATCTAGATTGAATGAGCATGGTTTAAAACCTGGCATGGGTGCATTACGAAAAAGATGAATAGATGGATAAATTGTGTAATGAAGCCTACTAGAGTCCATTTCAGGACAACAATTTTCTTCTTGACATGGTGACAAAGGTGTAAAAGCAAAGCACTGATCACAGTGATTTCATGGTAATGACAAAATTCGAGACAACAACAAATAAAATTTTGTTCTTCTTCAAAATTTAGGAATACTGGTAAGCGAATAATTACCCTCGAAAACCATTTCCTCAACAGAAAATTCCTCAGAATTGAAAACTGAAAATGCAATTGAAAGTTTCTTTAGGAAATGATTTTAGACAAGGGTTTTTCCATAAATATGTTTACCAGTGAAGGGAATTTTTAATAACATGGTGAATATAGAGGGTAGGAAAGAGATAAAGAAAGTTTTCTTTTGGTTAGTCCAAAGAACTCTTATGATCAAAATTTTGGGAGAAGATAACCAAATAGTTGCATTTTCAAAAATTGTTCATTACTTATAAACTGTATATCCATTTGATGCAAAAGTTTGAGGGAAGATGCACTAATATAAGATTAATAAACCTAGAAATTTTCAAGCCAAAACAACTTTCAATTTTCCAAAAATAAACCATCATCACCTATAGCCATTTCCTATTTTTCTTGAATTCCTTGCATCAGATTATCATGAAATTTAGCAGGGGATGCATCATTGTGAGATTAATAGATATGGTAAATTTCAAGTTAAACTAATTTGTATTTTTTAATAAATAAGGCAATTTCACCTACAACCAATTTGTCTTTTTCTCAAAATTCATGATGTGGGTATTTCCAATTCTTTAAGAGAAGCAATGGAGTGGTATAAATGTTTTTGTAAAATTTCAAAGAAACCCAGTTTGTAATTTATGTGAAAAGGGTTAATGAAGTTTGTTGCTACTTGAACAGTGTTTATTACAACTTTGTGTGAAAATTGCTTCAACTTCCTCGGCATTGCTAAAATAGAATGACTATTGCTTTGGAAATATTTTAAGAAACAAGATTCGTTGCCTATCAATATCATGAATTGGGTAAGAAGAATGGTTTTGGTTACTGGGCATTGAGAAATGGAAATTATAGCTTGGTTGATACAAAGGTATGGGTTGCATAAGGAAATTAATAGGGTTCAAATAAAAAAAATTAATAACCTTTTTCAACATTGAAGGAGGCTTTGAGACACACCTTCAAAAGTATGGTAATGGACCTGATTCACATGGCAAAAAGTTCAGTTAATCCTTGGATGTCCTCAGATTCAAAATCCTTTGAGTAGGAAAATCAAGGGCAACTCCAATTGAATTGACAAAGGAGGAAATGGAGGGGGATGTTAGACTTCTTCGAGAAGCACAAGAAAAGGCCACTACATGATTCAGTAAGGGAAGAAGGAGGTCCAAAAGCACCAGACAAGCATGAGGACATGCTTCCAAATAAGCAAGGGGAGTGTTAGCTCTTGATTTTGACTCTTTTTTCCATGCCTATTACATCATTTTTTCCATCTTTGTCATCCATTTTCTATCATTTTCACCATATTTTATGTCTTCTAATCCATACCAAGGTAACTAAACTATGTCTTTTTATTCTTAAGTGTTTGAGTACAAATTGAGCATTAAATTTTATTTTTGGCATAAACAAAATTTCCTGTAATGGCTTTATTAAAGGCATATGTGCAGGATACCTGGGCATGAACTAAAGGAATATTTGGAAAACAAAAGGACCAACGATGGAGAAATACTTATTGTTTCTCCCATAATCACTAAAAATAAGCTCGTTCAACGCTGGTCAAACTTGACCAGTCACACAAGAAATCCCCTGATTTAGGGGCAGTTTTGGGATTTTGTGGGATTTTTCAATATTTTGTGTAACAGTGGTATGAGCTCGACCTTATGATATGCATATGATTCTTTTTAGTTGTTACAAAAATTATAGCTCATATTGTTATATTCTGAATATTGTTAATATTGTGAATATTGTGAATATTTCTTTTATAAACTATTTTGTTTTTCATGGTTATTGAGATAGTGGAAATGATTTCTCTCAAGTGATTAGTTTCAATTAGGAAGGACAAACTAGGTCTATAAGTTAGAGCATCTTCTTTGTTAACTAATATTGAATTGAAATCAGTATTTATGCATTCATTTCTTCTTGCTTTCTTGAATTAAATGCTTTATGATTTGGTAACTTAGATGAGCGAAATTGGTTTTGTTGAATGAATAGAAACGATAAGGAAGTACAACCAAGACCTCTGAGACAAGAGCCTCTTCCTTTTTAACTAAAATTGAATAAAATCACTATTCACTTTTTCATATGCTTTCATAGATCAGATTTATACGATTTCTTCATAGTTTTATATTTCAGCAATTTCTGCTTGTAACTTTCCATTTTCAAATTGTAACATGCATTTATTCATTTTTGAGTATCTAAGCAATTGCTTTCTAAACTAGCTAGATCTAACATCTATATACTTTGGTTTGTTTCTAAGTTTACCAACTTGGATTGATATTAAAATACATGCTCTAATGTATCCCAATAAATTAGACTGACACAATCTTGAGAAAGAACTTTTGGGATGGCCCACTAAAAGGATTTAGTTGAATAGTAAAGTAGGGTTGACAAACTAGAATCCACACTGGCTGGTTTGAAACACGTCAACCAAATACTCTCTATGTGATTTTTCTAAAAATTCCCATGAATTAACAAGTTAAGTATCACAGATGCTTGAATTCGAATAAGACTAGAATCCAATTGGCCATAATACGAGAAATTAGGAAGTTGAAGTACTCTAGTGTAAACACAATACTGACATCATCCAGGAACACACAAATATTCATATTGAAACCTAGATGAACATAGTAAGAATTGAGGTATAACACGATAAACAATTGAGCTCCCTGTGAATTCCAATATCACCCCTAAGAGATTCAACTGTAAATATCATTAGAACCATATAGAAAAGGAGTTTGTTATACCAAATTATGGAAAATAGGATGGGACAATTAAATGATATACCAGAAGGCTTAATGGATTGTAAATCTATAGAAGGGAGAACCACGACTAGCTTGAACGAAGGCCTAGATGGTGAATTGTGCAAAAAACACACAAATAACATTGGTTTCCTTCGCTCGACCCCAATACACATCTTAAAATATTTCTTATGTGAGGGGAAAAAAGAGCCTAATCATATGAAAGGGCCACCCACATGAGACAATACCCAACAAAAATAATTGAAACAACCTCAAACTCGAAGAAATGGGACAGAGGAACAATAATATATTTTTAAGTGTCGAAGGGTGACAACATACACACCATGGTGACTGTTGAACAGGAAAAAAATTGATATGAGATAGACACTGAGAAATAAAGAAAAAGGCCCAGTATAGAAACTTAAAGTGACCAAGAACATGGACACTGGAGCAATAAATCATATGAATAGACAATCTAAACGAGATTCTGAAGCTACCTTGTAAAACATATTTTTGGCGACCGGAAATAGTGACCAGAGCATACCTTGAGAATGTTGAAATTGGGAGGTGCCACCCTGAACATAGTACACTTATTCACTACCCTAGAATGTAAAAAAAGGTTATATATAATGTGTTGGATACCTATACCAATAGGTTTCATATTTCATGATTGGCAAGAGAAAGTCCAAATATGCTCTGCTTTGAGTTCACAAAGATCCCATATTTCCTAAAGAGCAAGAAGGTGTGTAAAGTGTCTCAAATGTTGATGACCTTATTTCAAATTTTGATGGATGATCCAACAGTTTACCTGGATCATGCCATGTTTCAATTTTGAGTTATAGAATAGAGAAAGAAGTCTGTCCAAACTGTTTAATCTTGGCAGACAACTAGTTCAGGTAGAGAAGAAAAGGCTCCCAACAGCTTAATCTGGGACCTTGGAAGAGATAAGGGTAGAAGTAGATAGAAAAAGCTAAAGAAAAAGCCGAAGAAAAGAAAAGGCAAGTAAGGGTCTGCAAGTCCAAATGCACCCTCCAAGAAGAAATAAAATGCTAGGCAAGTAGCTGGGTAGGTAGTTGGGGTTGCAGAAAGGATATCCCTATCATTGCAAGAATGGTGATGATGGGCAGCAAGGCAAAAGATTACAGCAGAAAGCATGACTAATTTCCTTCACTCCCCTCCAATTTCATTTCTAACATTCCCACTAGCCTGAGATTCATGGAAAAGACTAAGGTTTCATGCTGTTTCTTAATCTTTAAGAAGCCACATTTCTTGTCTAAAGATCTTTTCATTTTGATCTACTCTTGAAACCAAGCTTGTTTCATATAAACTCAATGGTTTCCACATCCACTTACCCCCTCCTCCATAACTAACACTAACCCTACTATATAAATCCCTTATATCACCTTTTTCCCTAATATTACTAACACCAAGGTGTATAAATCCCAGCATTATCTACATATTCTCCCTTTGGCATTATAGCCAAGTAAATGGTCTAAGGGGACTTCAGTCCACCTGGGACTGTGGTCAACCTTGTCTTGGATGTGCTCTGACCTCTGGTTATGAGCAGAAGTCCTGTCCCTCAACCCTCACCGTCTCTCTGCTGAAAACGCACAAAAACCCCATTTTCCTATATAAACCCTTGAAAAGGCCCAAAAAACCCAAAAAGTGCGAAAAACCCACTTTCCTATAGTCCTCCGCCCAATCATTAAATTGAATATTTTATTGCGCTGGCGGGCCCCCCCCCCCCCCAAACATGCTCGACCAGTCGGAAGGCCCGCCAGCCGTCAGATCTCCGTTGCCCGGATCTAAAGGTGGGCGGTCATTTTCACTCCCCGACCTGCCAACCTTTAGCGTCCGGGGAAAGTGGTTTTGGCCATCCCGTACAGGGGACGCGTGGCAGGCGGCGGGGTTGTTCGGAGCCCCCCTCCCCGTTACCGCCTTTGCCCAAAGGTGGTGCGTGGAACCCGCTTACCGCCACCCCTAATACCACTTTCCTCCCACGTCAGTTGCACGTCACCCTGACGTCACCTCGCCGGTACCCGCCCCAGCGTCCCGTGGCCCTCCACGCGGACCCGCCACTGTACCCGCCCGCCACCGTGTCCTGCCACCCTGGCGAACACCTCGGCCGCCACGTCACCTCCGTATCTGGGCCCCACCATGACGTCATGCTGACGTCATCGGCGGAAAAGCGCCAAATGCACACTTTTGCCAAATTTAACGATTTAAACGACTAAATGAGTTGTTTTCGCTCATTTTCATGCGAAAGAGAAACTAGCCGTTGCCAACAGCTGCTGCGAAATCTCTCACTCAGCCATCAAATTCGACAATCCGACCATTCAAAGTTCAGAACTCGACGGCACCAAGTCTCCACAACCCGGCCCGCGAGCTTCCAAGTCGATTTTCCAGGTATTTTGCCATTTCCTTCCACTTTGCCCATGAATTCCAATTCTCTGTAGAATTCACCATTAAAGACTGGTAAATTCACTTAATTCAGCTCCACCTGAGCACCTAAACCAAACCCAAGCAACCTGCCCCATCCCTAAGCCACAATTTGACATTGGAGAAATCAGTTCGCGGGTTAAAACTGCAAAATTTGCCCCCGAGGTACTTGGCATTGTTCCCTTTTGCCAAGTACAGGCCGCCTGCACTCTTCCTAATAAATTATCATTGTCTCTGCAACGTCCCCTTAGGCAATCCACATCCCTGAGAATTTTACAGCACTTTACCAACCTGCTTACAATTTTACACTAGAAGAGGACATCACACTGTGTACAGTTTCCTGCTGCTTAAGTCTTCAAAGACTTATCAAACTATTACCTCTCCCTGCACACATACAGATTATATCATGGCAGCCTCTGCATCCTCTTCCCTCAGTGTTACTCCACTGAATCAAACCAATAAGGAACTGGAGGCCTTGCCATTTATTGACAAGGATTGTCTCATCAATGACTTTGAGGGAGACAGGGACTTTTTGAAGACCTTCACTACACTGAGGGAAGACCATAAGGAGGGACTTGGTACAGATGGAATGTGGGAGTCAAACCTGCCCTATTACTGTCTCCCAGCTGTGAATGTTTTCCCTGAAATCATTCACTTGTGTGCTCAAAACTATGATCTGGAGCACAGAGCTGTCAATACTCCATCAGGGAGGATCCTTTTTTATATAAATGCTGAGTCCATCAACAAGATGTTATAGTTTGATCAAACGGAGTTGCTAGTCCCTTTCTCCATGAGGTACTTGCTGGAAGCTGGTGACAAGATGACCAGTGAGGAGCTGCAAAAGGTCACCAGGAACTACATGAGAGCTGAGTGCCAGCCTACAGGGCCACCCCCTTATCTGCATGAACATTTCAATGACTCAGGCAGGCTGCTACTGGACATGATAGCCTATGTGCTAGGTTACCAAAACAGTAAGCATGTGGATCAAGCCATGCTCGTATTGCTGTCTGCTTACAGCCCACGTCAACCCCCTGCCCGAAAGTATAACTTTGCTAAGTTCATAGCCAATAGGATTCATGATCAATTGAGCAAAATGGACAGACAGGGGGTCTTCAGATACTCAGCTTACATCTACCACCTGTTCATGTTTTATCATTCTGAAGCTTTCCCATGCTACATCAGAAGGCTGGATAACAAAGGAGAGAGGAGATCTGTCATTTTCTGGACCTCAGTCTATCATGAATCACAAATTCACCCTATACCTACTTGAATTTGTTGACCAGTTTGTATACCCAGTCTCCTGCATGCTTATGAAGTCCCCTCCACCTAGAATATCTAATGAGATCAAGAAAGCTTTGCAGCTATCTAAGAAGTACAAAATAGGTGATTGGTACCTATATGAACACCATACTGTGTTCAGAGTATATGGCTGTGAGCTCTGTCCATACAGGCTACCCAAGTATGTTCCTATGAGATTATTTGCCTTGGAGTATTATAGGCAATTGATTCAGTCAGACCTTACCCATTTCCACAGCTCCAAGAAAAAGGCACACCTTAACTTCAAAAATGAGTTGGGCCCTTTCATCATGAACAAGAAGGAAGGATGGGAATCTGCAGACCTGATCCTCAAGGACAAATATAAATTGTCATACAGTTTTCGATGGGTCCCTTATGACCCTCAAGGTTTCATCACTGCTAGGAGAACTAAGTACAGACTCCTAGGGATTAAACACTGCCACTACCCACACATAGAAAAGTATGCCAACTTACAAGAATGGCAGCTGGACACTCTAGTTGAGAGCTTAACTGAAGAAGAAAGAATGCTTAAAAATATGAAAGAACTCGAGAAGACTATTGACCTGGACTATGTGCTCCAGGTACCTTTCAGATTGCCTCAATCAGTGGGAGGAGGGACCTCAGTTACCAGGACAGCGCCGCAGACACTCTCTACAGCAGCACCAGGCTTAGATAAAGGAAAAGGAAAGATGGATGCAGAGGATGAAGCAAAAAAGGAACAGTCAGAGCAACAATCACAGCAAAAAGATCAGCAAACAGAACAACAAACAGAGCAGCAACAAGGACAAACTGTCCTGCCACAAACTGGGCTGCCAGAAACCCCCCTAATGCAAACACCGCCACCTCAAATTGAGCCATTAACTACCTCAGTTTTGCAGACCCCAGCACATGAAGAGAGGGGTACTAAAAGGCAAAGAGAAGAGTCCACTCCCCTCAGTGGATCCTCCCACCAGCCAGAAGCCAAAAGGCAAAGGGCAGATTCCCCAGAGGTGGAAGACATTACTGAAGATGTCTTAAACGATACAGCAAAGGACAGGGAAGGCAGCCAACATACAGGGACAAGCTCCTTTCAGCAGGAGCAGAATTTACAGCTTGGTTTGGAGGTGTCATCCTCTTCTCAGCAAAGCCAGAAGCTTAAAGGTGCTAAGGCTACCTTCAAACAAATCAAGGCAGCAAATGAGTTATTGAGGGCTGAGGTTTACAAACAGTTTATAGATGCCACTCCAGCCCAGCAGGAAAGGTTGATGTCGGTCTACGACTTCAAAGAGGAAAAAATGATATTCAGCCATTTCAAACCCAAGGGGCCGCACCCAATGACAACTGCAGATTTCATCAAAACAAGGGTGGAGGTCCTGGCCAAAGACATACATCCTATGGACCAAATTGAGCTCCACAAGCAGACTGGGGAGATGGTCTATGCCACCTTGGTAGAGAAGGCCACATTAGCTCATGAGCTGAAAGAATCTTTGAAGAACACAAACACTCAACTAGATTTTGAGAGGTTGTCCTCTAAGGCCAAGGACAATAGGATAAAATCTCTTGAAGAGATTATTGTTGATCTAGGGCATGACCCTAGTGATCCAACCGGGGTAAAAGCTCTCATGAAGAAAAAGGATGATGATCTAAATGCCATGAAGAAGAGGTTGAAGCTGTTACCTACAGAACACCCTCAGACAGCTGAATTGCAAAAAGAAAAACAAGTTAATGAACAACTTGACCTCTTACTACAGCAAGATCAAAGGATCCAAGAGCTAGAGAAAGAGCTGGAAGGAGCATTACAAGACAAACAGGGAGGATCTACACTCCAAGCTCCTCCAACAGATTCCACAACAGCAACAACTTCTGGGGCAACAGTGGCCCCCACAACAGAAGCGGCAGGTACAACAGCAGCTCCAGATGCCCACCCCAGTATAGAAGAATTGACCAAAGCTGTCAAGGCAATGGAGCTACAGGCGGATGAAATAAGGAAAGCAAAAGAAAAACTGGCAGAGATAGATGCCAAATATGATCAATCAAAGATAACGGTAGCAGAACAGGGCAGACAGATTAAGGCTCAAAAAGATAAAATAAAGGCCCTGGAGAAGGAGCTCAATCTGGAAAATACTATGGCAGAAGTCAAAAGAATCTTGTGGAATAAAATTACCCAAGCCATTATCAAACAGTGGAAATCCATTAAAACAATGCATGAGCATATGGATTTAATTGTACAAGCCCAGACAGATGTCCAGAGGGCCAAGACAGTGTTAGAAAACAGACCTGAGCAAGCTAGCCAATTGATAGAATTTTTGAACAGGCAAGACAAAGAGGAGCTGGCAGCCGTTGGAATCACCAACAGAACAGAGGCCATCCTCATGGCTAAAAAGGTGCTAACTCTCAGAGGTTATGTACAGACGGCAGAAAGAAAAAGTTATGAGATACAGACTGAAGTTGAAGATTATAAACTCAGAATGGGAATGCTACAAGCAAGAGGACTGCCTAGCCTGTTGAGCAGCACAGGAAAATTGATCAGCAGAGATCAATTTACAAACAGGGTGGCCGCTTACATTGAAAATCAAATCACTGCATCCAGCAGTACTTCTGAGGAAACAGTTCCTCCAACAGGACAAAGCTTGTACACTAAGCTCGAAGGCTCATTTTTTGTTGAAAATGAGGTAAATCATTTATTTGAAACTCCTCCTAGTTTTTTCAGATATACAGAGCTTGATGAGACTCTAATTAAAATTCGGAGGCACCAAATGCCTAAGGAGGACTGGTGGCAGGCCATGCTCCAAATTCTGCCACGGTAGTTTCAAGACATTCGGCCACTGCCAGCTCAGGTCACCAGAAGACAAGTGTAAAAAAGTTAATGTTTGAAAAGCACCCAAAAAGTGATTCATCACTAACGATGACAGCTGGCCACATTTTGAACAGCACGTCCCCAACCGACTCAGCAGCTCCCAAAGGCCAGAATATCTTCTGACAGAACATCAAGGCGCCTTTATTTTGTATTCAATGTTGTAATAAATTTCTGATAAAAATATCTCAAAAGTTGGTGAGAATATTAAGTCTGAGATAACTTAGAACTCAGATATTTTTGTAAAAAATCGAAGTATATATTCACCCCGCAGATAAGCTTAAGGAGTTGTTGTTATTTTCATTTTGGGCATCTCACTTGCTGTAAAATTCTCAGAGAAATAATAAAAAGGGTGAATGGAATTTCCGAAGCTTGGTGTACCTTGATGCATTGTGATGAATGGTGAATGTTGCAGGATTCCAGAGTGTTTCATAAAACAATAAGTCTTTCTTAAATCTCTGTGTTACATGTTTTTCGAGTCTTTTGTTCTCTTTTGTTGTTTAAATGTTTTACACTTAATAGCAAAGTAGAAGAATAGTTCCAGGATTTAATCACTGATTACCCTGAACTCAATCTAAGCTATTATCCATGTTTTCTTCAGATACAGTGAAAGAAGTGTAATTCTTAATTGCTGCACTTTAAAACTATATCTTTTACAGTGATAGACATTCCCAGGGATTCAAGTTTGCCCCTGAGACATCTATCCGTTACTCATACCTTAGTTTGGTGGGAATACTTAAATACTTTAGTGAAAATTCTTAAATGCTTTCACTGCTTGTTTCATCTGTTCATGTTATAAATCAAAAATTTTGTTGTATGAAGTATCCAAATGGCCCTGTAAGTTTCACCAATTCACCTCAAGGTTCCTGGACACCTACAGCCATAGACTCCATTGCCCAATGATATTTGACTCTTTGAACACTACATCACAAGACCTGAAAGAAACTCTTCAACCAAAACATAAACAAAACCTGTGCATAATACCTAGCCTAAAACACTATCATAATAGGTACGAATCATAAAAGAGAGAGCCCTCTCTGATCACAGTTTGGCTAGAAACAGTGATCCAAAGATTGGTTAGTGGTTACCCCGGCCGTATTCCCTTGGGAGTCATAGGGAACAACCTGGGTGTTAACATAATTGGCGACTCCACTAGGGACTTCTTAAAAGACTTCTTAAAAATTTTCAATTACTATCTATCTTCCAAAGCTACCATCAAGCCTGAAACTAGCCAAGAGGCCTTAGGACTGTTTCTGTAGCACAGGGACAGCTTTAGGGAAGAGCTAGTTAGGGAATCTTCATCCTAGCTCTGAAACATATATAGCCATTCCAAAATTTTCATCCAGTCCTTGCATATATAAACTTCTTGTACAAATTCAAAAGAATATTTAGAAGCTGGCTCCCAAAAGAAACCCAAGGCACACTAGGGCAAACCCTGACCCTAATCAACCCATCATTGTTGATAATCCAAATATCATTCCAAAGAACATAAGGAGACAGCAAAAGCAGGAGAAGCCTGCTGATTCAGATATAAGTTCAGATCAACCTATCCTCATTCCCACTCCTTGCAAAGTTCTTTTCCGGTCCACCCCTGGTTCCCCTAGTTCATCATCAACACCTCAAAGCCCTGCTCTCACATCTTCACCAACTGCACATACTCTTTCAACCAGTTCCCCGTTTGCTACCCACCCCACCAACCCCGTTACACCAATAATCCCTGTTGTTCCATTTCTTCCTATTAACCCTCTAAACTTCATAAACATGGCTAACAGGTATGCACCTCTGCAGATACCAGCTAATGCTCCAGCTCTACCCCAAGACTACCAGACCAAAATCTCATTTTTTGACTCCCATGGCCCTTTGACAGCTGTCCAGCATGCTAAGAAGATGCAAGACCACTTTGAGACCTATGAAATAGATGATAACAGTGTCAGGATGAGAATTTTTGTTCAAAGCTTAACTGGGGATGTTAGAACTTGGTTTAGATCCCTAAATGCAAACTCCATTGCAACCCCTGAGGACCTGTACCAAGAGTTTACCAATAGATGGGAGAAAAAGAAAGACCCACTCCACATACTTGGTGAATATGATACTATTAAGAGAGGTCCCCAAGAAACAGTTTTGGAATATTGTGCTAGGTTTAACAATGTATATAATGCTATCCCACAGAACTTAAGGCCCCCTCCTGATTTGGCCCTATATAAATTCCCTGACGATTTTGATCCTGATATGGCTTATCAGTTGAAAGAAAGAGATCCTCCAACC